>CM060954.1:101592831-101705331 GCA_030765055.1 Mantis religiosa | reverse complement strand
GGTCCAAAATTCATGGTATTTTAATCAAACCCATTATAAAAACAAAAATTTGGAAAAATCTTCCATAAAAATGGTAGCTGGAGTGGGGAATTTTCTTAAAAATCGTTATTCGAATCTTTGAAAGATGCATAGCTAAATTTTCATTTTTAAATTGTAAGGTCACAGGTATTGTGCAGGAATTATGCAGACATTTTTGTAATATTTTGTGTGGAATCAGAGAGACTCAGGACGTGAATTTTCGGTGAAATGTCGATAGGAATTTTTTGGGTGGAATAATACTATTAGTTAAAATTGAAAAGTTGTTAGCTTTTATTCATTGTAAAACAAGTATCTATGTATAGGTTAGATCCCTTCACTATATTTTAACCTCATCAAAATCACATTTTAACACATTTAACAAAAGAATCTACGAATAGGAAGAGACTGGACACTTTCTCCTCCAATAAATATATAATGCTACTAATAACATGAAAGCAATAAATAAAGAATTATAATTATTACAAAATATGTGTATATGTTCATAACGAAGAGCGATTTCTTGCGCACTGCAATCTGCTTACTCTGACACTATCCTATATGAGGAAGGGATGAAGTGAAGCTGCCTAAAGAGGAAAATAAACGACCAAGTAGCACTATAGTATCTATAAAAATTACTCCTTCCTTTGAGCAAGCATTTAACAATCTGTTCAGCACCGCCATACGCCACGAAACCTAGAAGTGTACCTGAGAGATGAAGAGAGAAAATTGAATGGTCCTGCAAAGTTACAGATTGATAAGTTGACGTTGCACGGCTCTAAAACTGACCTTGAGCTCTGCGACGTCTCCACAACCAGATGCACATGTTGGGGTTTATTCGATCCTTGTCGACGTAGTTGTCTGCTAAGAACGATTATGAGATAGAAGCCGCAGTGTTTGGGCGCACAGTAATTAATGACGCTCTTGTAACACCGTCTGTTACTATGCCCACTGCAAGAAGTGTTGGTTGTGTAATTGTTCTCCCTCAATATGACACGCCCGTATTTCTGGAACCCGGGATACCTCTGTTGAAACCAGAACAACCAAAGCAACCTCTGTTGCTTCATATTTCTGATCTTTACTTACTCCTATTGTACTCTCCGCTGCATGCATATTTGTTTCTTAATTGCTGTACAACCGTTCCTTTGTTTCCACAGTTAACATCCAATGCGACAATTTTACTAATAATTATTTAACTTCAGTGTATCATTTATTCCTCAACGCAATGTTATGCACGATTAATATTTTACTTAATTCTCGCGCTTTGTTCGTCGATTTACTTTTTCTAAGCACCACATATTTTTACTATTGCGCAGCACATCGTCTTGGGTTTGAGTCCCGCTTTGGGCATGGGTGTTTATGTGTACAGTGTATACGTGTAAAACCACAGGGGAAAAAAAAAAACAGAAAATTAATGCAAAGAATAAAAACGATGAAAACAAGGAAATGTATATATAAAATAAAAAATGGCTGAGATATTAATTATATCTAAATCTACGCAAAAATACCCCTATACAGTTACTGTACAATGACAGCCTCCCTAATTTTACACACTGACTCAATCATTATTTTTCCATTGCGATCATCCACTCAAACAGTTAAACCTTTATAGTTCTCAGTAATTATAGGTAGACTCAACTTTCTTCACTTTTAGGTAACATCCCCTCTTGAATACAATGTAAGTGTCTTCTCTGCCCTGGTGTTCTAATATAATAAAGATTTCAAATGTCACTTTCTCTTTAATTTGTTAGCAAAATCCTAAAAGGAACAATACGTGATCGTGGAACTGTTTACTGACTAATATTTACAAAACACATAATACTGTATGCTTTCCAAGAGCTTTCAAACTGTACTACTGACATGCTTCCAGGGCTAAAATTGTGACCATTTATTGAATTTTATTTTGTTTCATTGGCAATAAGTTCTACAATAATTGTGTAATTGAATTTGCACTTTCCACATATTTATAGTGGATTCATCTATCAATTATGATAAAGGAAACCACCTATTTACCTACCAACCAGGAAAAACAAAAAACAAAACTAGACAGGGTGAATCGAATCCAGAATCCCCCAAAATACAACCCTCATATGTTACTGTGGACACATCTTGCTCGATAATACTGCTATAAATGCAATTGTTTTGACCCTTGAACCACAAAATCATGATTTTTTAGGTAAGGTTGGGAAGCATTGGGCCACAATATAAGACAAACTTAGGATTTTAGACCAAATAGCCTATTTTGTAAAATATAAAATAAAAATGTTCTCAAATGTTGCGGCATTGCTATTTTATGTGTAAGTTAAAATAAAATATCTTAATAAAATTAACACAACTGATCAGAAATGCTCACACATTCTTGTAGTGCAAAAAACTGAAAACGTAAAATCTGTCCCTTGCAACCATTGTAATTTAGTAAGTTGATGTGAGAAACCTTTAATGTTGATCTGTAAGTTGAACCGCAATTCACCCCTAGAATTACTGGAAAACTAAGGACTTTTTCCTAAAAATATAGCCAACAAATCTAATGAGGTATTAAACTAATTTATATGTTTATAATTTTTATTTTCTCTACAATGTGTCTATAAAGTAGAAGTATTACATGCTACGCCTCTGTAGCGTAGGTGGTAGCGCCTCTGCTTCAAGTTCAAGAAATCTCGGTCATGGTGAGTTATCTGGATAAGGCTTTTTACGGGGTTTTCCCTTATCCTGAAAGTTGAATACCTGGTAACTATAATCTCTAGAACCTGGGCTCATTTGAGCATCATTTCACCCATTTCATTCGTCATCCGACTTAACACTGAAAGATGTAAATTAAAAAAAAATTACATGTCAATAATTCATCGGAAATGTTTCAAGGTACCAGAATAAACAGAACGTTTTAGACATAGTCCGGATGTGAGTGAGTGAGTGGGTGGGTGGGTGAGTGAGTGGGTGAGTAAGTGAGTGGGTGGGTAAGTGAGTGGGTGAGTGGGTGAGTGAGTGAGTGGGTGGGTGAGTAAGCGAGTGGGTGGGTAAGCGAGTGGGTGGGTGGGTAAGTGAGTGGGTGGGTGAGTGAGTGGGTGGGTAAGTGAGTGGGTGGGTGGGTGAGTGGGTGAGTAAGTGAGTGAGTCAGTGAGTGAGTCAGTGAGTGAGTGAGTGAGTGAGTCAGTGAGTGTGAACAGTACGAGTATAGCTCAAAAAGAAAAAATCTGCTTAACACCAAACTTAATATATAAGTTCTGCACCTTCCTAGAAAGAGATATGCAGATCTGCAGTAATTCCCTCTTAGCACAGAAAATGTTCCCGTTTTATCCTACTTTTTAAATGGCTCTATCAATTTTGATTAACATATAATAATGTTTAAGATACTGCACGGCAAATAAACTTTTGTGTTGAATTTTTTGGAATACCCTTGAAGTCCTGTCCATTCGTAATAAATGCTGTATAATTTGTAAAGGTAAGAATATTCAAAAACTTGCCATACAAATAAGGTAAATCTGGCTTTAACACAAAATCTATGTCAAATGTATGGCATTAATCATTTCCAAGATGTTCTTTATTACTAGTTTAAATTATCAAATGCTATATACATTTTTCAGCGGCTAAGTCAGTCCCGTTTTTGAGGGGATAAGAGGCACGCCAAGGGAACGGAATTTCAAAGCTAAAACATAGAAATCACTGTTACAGTATTTGGTTATAAATTTATCCTGCTGTACCGCCCTCGAATCTACAACGAAATGCATAGTAAAACATTTCTGAAAAAGTAGACAGGTATAAGAATAGATTGCCTAAGTACTGATATAGAAACTTGGTATTATAAGTTAATTGTCTCCCAAAGATGCAGCAGGAATAGTTCATTACCCCAACTA
The DNA here is from genome assembly GCA_030765055.1 of Mantis religiosa. Taxonomy (NCBI): domain Eukaryota; kingdom Metazoa; phylum Arthropoda; class Insecta; order Mantodea; family Mantidae; genus Mantis; species Mantis religiosa. Next base: position 101,701,465 of record CM060954.1, on the reverse strand, counting down.
GAAAGAATATTTTTCTAAAGCTTCCGGCTCCGACAATTTTGATTTAAATGCCACATATTAATAATATTGACATGCAAAAATAAAGAGAATATCTTCAATTTTCTGGAAATAGCCTGTGAAATCTTCTTTATTTAGATGCAATTTTTTTTAATCTTGTAAAAGTAGTAAAGAAATTAAAAACAAAAATGTAGATCTCATTCCAACAATTTATTCAAAATAACCTTTCTTCGCACCGTTAACTTATTTCCTATATTTATTATACAGTTTCAATTGTTATAAACATTTGTCATTGCTTAAAAGTCACTCAATATTCAGTTCTTCGCATTGTTACTGCATGGAAGCTATAGCGACCAGTTTTTGAACATGTGTATATCGCCATTTCCTTGGTGTACACAAGTACACCAATGGGAATGTGTATCTCAGTTTAAAAAATTATATGGAAAAATAAAATGTGTTAGGAATAGTTTGTATACCCACTAATAAAGAACAAGGGGGCGTAGAAATTCAGATTTGTTTTAATTACTTGTACAACTCGATGAAAGCACAATGAGAAATACATATGCATTATTCGTCGTCGTTCATTTTAGGGAAAATGTATTCACATTGTGTTTAGCAAGCCTCCTCTACGTTCACTAAGATTGGTGCTTGAGAATGTCGGTTACACAAATTCGCGACAGACGGCTTTTCATAAAAAGAAGATACAGCTTACAATTGAATTAGCCTCGAGGAAGAGCACCGAGAGCAGTTGGCAGTCTGCCCATGTATATGATGCATAATGTAATGGTGCTGGAAGAGCTCTCACGATATTGTTTAAGTATGTATATTGCTGGCACTGGATGAGATAGTCGTTTACGTAAGGAAACTTAATGGCTAACGATGATACACTTCTTTGTACAGAATAATATAAGAAATGCTTGTCCTGGTGTCTGGCTTCATTAACCCAGACATGTATTACGAATATGTATACAATTACTGCAGTACACAGTGTGAAGTGATGCCACAGTAACATTCGGGAGGCCGTGGGTTCGATTCCCACGCCCGACCTTCCGGACCCATGGTGGGTTTTTTTTCGGTGTTTCCACAGGTCGTTAGACGAATGTTGGGAAGCTTAATTACTTCTCCTGAATTTCCTATCTCTCCATTTTAGCTCACAAATCATATAACTTCACGCATGGTAGGGACGTTCTCTCGTCCTGATCGGGACGGTTTCTGTCCTGGGCCCTCCAAATGGGATGTGTAATCCTAGGAGGGAATGAGTTGCCACTGGAGAGTTTCTCTATGGACCGTGACCTCTCCGAAGTCTTTCTACAAGTTAACCTTACCCATGACCGGCAAGAACTCCCTCCCCCACCAAGACACTACTATACAGACCGCATGCAGTCAAGTCAGTCAGTCCGTCCGCCCCCCCCCCCCTTTTCTACAGAGATCATACGCAAAATTATCACCCGTCTCAGTCAGTCTGTAAGTCATACAAACTAACTCCTCTACTAACTACCCTGCCACCGGTTACTAATAACGCCACTAACTGGGTTCTACTCAGACTCCGGTATGAGTAGAAGCCAACTATCCCGCCCATGCCTGCTCGCAATCTGCGAACAGGCTAGAAATGTACATTACTAACCGGGGTGCTCAGCGGAACCTGACTAACAACGCATGCACTTCACTAACAAGCACCTCCCTTGCCCTGCCTGTTTCTGCATGTTTAGCTTTAACAGCATGTGCATGGGGAGACGATGTAGCCTCTTCAAGGCGGACGATCGTCACCGGGGGCGGCGGGTGTGGAGCCGCTCCTAAAAAAAAAAAGAAAATAAATAAATAAAAATTTAAAAAAAATTAAAAAAGGGGGGTACCCCGTCAAGGGCATAACACACATAAGCACTTCCACAGAGAAGATTAGGAAACGAAGCACCTCCACTCCCAATTCGATCTTTTGTATAGTAGCCGCGTGTATTCCATCTCAGGCGACATCAAGGCTTTCAGTTCTGACCATAGATCATCACATGGAAGCAATTATAAGGGTCTTCCACCCTCAAACATATGGGGTGGTCCTTCTCACTAAATTCACAAAGTTAAAGCACTATTGCGAGGTTTTTCTTGTGTCCTCAGAACTTCCGTATCTTCTATTAGCGTAGACTGTGTAAACGTGCTTCTTATGTGTGTTAATTAAGCTTATATTTATAGAAGTTACATAGTGTTTTACTTAGTGTAGTTAGTGTAGCTTTATGCATTCATTAGTGTTTAATAGTTATTAGCGTTTAGCACTTGTGTAATTTAATTAGGATGTGGAGACCGTGGGAATCGAACCTAACATGGATTTCCATTCATACTTGTAATATATACCTAACAGTATTTCTAAACTTTCAAGAGTTCTAAAGCGTTTACTACATATTTATTATACGGAATGTACGTGATTATTTATTTAAATTGTGTTTAAGAGAAGCCTCCCCCCTCCCAAAAAAATACACTGCTTAACTTTATTCAAACTTGTAAAATTAGCAGACAACCTTGTAAAAATCTTCAAGCATTTAAAAAGAGTAATAGAGTTTCCTTACTAGTTTTTCTTTAATTCCTTAGTTTTTTCTACTTTTGAGGTATTTACTGCTTTGTTAAATCAACTGAAATTTAATTCACCACCTGTAGCTGCCATAGAATAAAGAATAATTTTTTAGGATAAATCGGTTCACAATTGCAATAAACAAAGCTGTAACGTGCAATCTTTGCTTATAAATTATTATTAACTACCAGAATATCCAAAGTGCTTCTGTAATTTGCAAGTAAATATCCCTCGCAAATTCATGCACATTGATGGAATTAAACCCTTTTAAAATTGTAATGATGGTCCTACAACAAGGTATCGGAATGTTCTACTAAGCTTTCCTTGGATATTATGCTAATAATACGCATTTAGTTCTTGTAGGTAATATAAGTACTATACCATAACGACATAGGTAATATATCTCTTTTCTGTTATGTTATAAAGTTGTAACATTATGTATTATTATAGAATACATTAATTATTTAAAATTTATTTGAGAAGATCAATGACTATTTCGTACAGTGAATTCAGCTTGATTTTTATTCCTTCTAAACGCTATTTTAAACAACGGCAACCCTGAGTATTCTCAGCTGTAAACACGTGCCTAACACTCTTCACCCCTCCAACCCAGTGTATCCTAAGATGTTTATGACATTGTGCTTAGGGGGAAGAACAGTTTTTCCGCACAAAGCCAGCCGCCTGGGGATCCTTTAAGTGCGGTCACTATACATACACCCCCAGTAAGAACGATTAAGATGAATAAACATTGTGTACTGTATTGGAATCAATGGTTATGGATGATTCTTCTTCTCCTCGTGGAATGAAGTTCAAGCCCGGGTTGGAAAGACATTTGGATTCAAATGTAATATTTTGGGATGAAATTATATCTTACGACGTACCCCGTATCTGCTACAGTCGATGCATGGAAATAATATACCTCAGGTGCTGTCTCGGACAGTGGTCTGCAGGAACTAATTTTGTAGTAAAATAAGACCTGAAGCTTTCCTGGCGATGAATATATTACATATCTCCTTGGGAAACAAGCCAGCTGAAAAGACGATTTGAAATCGACGTTTCGGGAGCGTACATCGCTCCCATCATCACGATATTTAAAGAAATGCTATAACCACAAAATGTATTACTGGATATAACACAAATATCAACAAAGACAAAACACTGCAAATATTCACATTACTGAAGAAGCACACGACTGGACTTTGAAGATCTGAATGTCAGACCTTCGGTCTCAAGTCAGATCAAGGCTAGGCCCTCTACTGGCAGTGGAGTGTTTTGTAAGGAAGGATAATATGCGACAGAAGATGAGGTTGAAGTTATATATAAGTCATCTGATGTATTATTTTATGTGCCTAGAAGCAGTCTCGGGCATTTGTAGGGCTCTCCAGGATCGATGTCGTACTCACCTAGACCGCGGATGAGGGAGTTGAAGTTGTGGGAGAGGTTTTGATAGAAGGAACGTGAAAGGGTATGGATGTAGTCTGTTATTGTGGGGATACGTAGGTCACGTCGGATAACTAGATTGGGGATGTACCAAGGAGAGTCTGTGGCAATGCGGAGGAATCGGGATTGTAGAATTTCAAGGCGGTGTAGGTGAGACTTGGCTGCCACTCCCCATATTTCACTGGCGTATGTGGTGGCTGGTCGGCGTACTTGCTTATACAGGAGCAGTTTTGTAGGCAGAGACATCACCGATCGTCGGTTATAGAGAGGGTAGAGCATACCCATTCTTTTGCTAACTTTATTAGTCACATAAGTAATGTGGTCTCTCCACGTCAATTTGATGTCGAATAGAACACCAAGATGCTTAACGTAAGTTTTCCAATGCACGTCCTCACCAGCTAGGCAAATTGGTGGAAGATCCGCTATTCGTCTTCGAGAGAAGGTGATGGCCTGGCTCTTCTGTGGGTGGACGCGTAGGCGCCAACGTTTGAACCAGGTGGTGAGGAGGACAGCATATTGTTGAATGCTGCGAGTACACAGGTTGAGCACTGATGATGTGGAGGTGACAGCTGTATCGTCAGCAAAGAGATACAGCGAGCAGCGATGGTAGGATGTTGATGTATAGAAGGAAGAGATTCGGTGCCAGGACACTACCTTGGGGAACGCCAGCTCTAATGAGATGGGATGAGGATAGGATTCCGTCGTGAGGTAGTAGTGAATGAGATGTATTAAGTAGGAAGGGGATTGGTGGGTAATGAGACGAGAGAGTAAGCCTTCGTGCCATACGCTGTCGAATGCTCTGGTGATATATATATATATATTATTTTATTTATTTTCAGTTCAGTATAGTGTTAAGTACACAAAAGAACCACGTCATATTAATTTATACAGTTTAAGAACACAGCTATACAGGTTGTGTGATATAAATAGAATACTAACTTGCTTTAATAAATCCATACACACTAACAACAACAACAACAACAACAACAATAATAATAATAATAATAATAATAATAATAATAATAATAATAATAATAATAATAATAATAATAATAATAATAATAATAATAATAATAATAATAATAATAATAATAATAATAATAATAATAATAATAATAATAATAATAATAATAATAATAATAATAATAATAATAATAATAATAATAATAATAATAATAATAATAATAATAATAATAATAATAATAATAATAATAATAATAATAATAATAATAATAATAATAATAATAATAATAATAATAATAATAATAATAATAATAATAATAATAATAATAATAATAATAATAATAATAATAATAATAATAATAATAATAATAATAATAATAATAATAATAATAATAATAATAATAATAATAATAATAATAATAATAATAATAATAATAATAATAATAATAATAATAATAATAATAATAATAATAATAATAATAATAATAATAATAATAATAATAATAATAATAATAATAATAATAATAATAATAATAATAATAATAATAATAATAATAATAATAATAATAATAATAATAATAATAATAATAATAATAATAATAATAATAATAATAATAATAATAATAATAATAATAATAATAATAATAATAATAATAATAATAATAATAATAAATACTTCTACAAGCATTGTTGAAAACAGGCAAGTTGTCAGTTATATACAATTAAAGTTGCTGGATATTTTGATCTATATACAGATATTAGAAGAAACTAAAACTTAGGTGATGTTATTCTAAATGTATAATGTCTTGTACACCTAATACAATGTCTAGGTTTTAGTCATAAGTATTGTAAAATAAGAAACTAGCACTCAAGCGATTAATTCTGAAGTTGTAGTCTTTAGTTTAGAAATTCATCAAGTGAATAAAAAGCATTATTAATTAAATATGATTTCAAGAAAAATTTGAATTTTGTTAAGTTACTAGACACTTTAACTTCTGCTGGGAGTTTGTTATATAGCTTGGCTCCCATGTAACTAGGCAACTTGTCACACAGGTGGAGTCTATACATCATAGTAGCGAAATTATTCTTGTTTCTTGTGTTGTGGTTATGAATATCCGAATTTGTTTGCAATGGGATGTATTTTAATATATATAAAATTGTTTTGTAGATGTACAGGCTTGTCAGCGTCATTATTTGCTGACGAAAGGCTTCCCTACATGATTCTTTAGTTTTTAAATTAGATATATATCTAATTGCTCTTTTCTGTAAAGTAAAAATTTTGTGTACATTTAATCTCGAGGTACTGCCCCAGATCTCTAGGAATAGTGCTGAAACGAACTGCTTCCTGTTAAAGGTGTGTAAACTTCATCGACCAGACGAAGTAGTTGCTGTTGAGTGGAATGCTGAGAGCGAACGCCGAATTGCTCTGCTCTGACAATATTCAGGATAGTCCTTAGTCCTTAGTCGTCTTAGAATAAGTTTTTCCATCAATTTACTCACACATTACTGAACAAAAAACCGTTTCAGTAAATTAAATGCCAGATCAGGAAATGGCGTGAATTTAGAAAATTAATTGGGTCAAAGAAAAGTAACTGCTTAACTTGATGATCAAGCTGTGTAGATATGAGCTTCTTAAGCCGATGGATTTCCATTTTAAGGACGGTTTCCAAGAGCAGCCAGCATCACGATTAAGCGTGCTCCTCTCGGAGGAAATAACCAAACCCCTTTAACTCTCCGCTCCCATTAACTGTTGCATTTTGCTAAGATGGTCGTCTCCCGAAAGTTGGCTCTATGGTCGTTATCAAAGCAACGCTCTGCCTGTTCAGACTTCTCAGGTTGCATTAAACGAGTGCTCCGTTTACGTTCCCGAAACGTCGATTTCAAATCGTCTTTTCACATGGCTTGTTTCCCGAAAACATCTGGAATATTGTTTTTGTAGTGTTAACGAGTTTATAGAGGAACTGTAATTTGTAAAACTAGATAACTGTTATTTAAATTTTATCAAATATTCTCATCACTGCTGTAGATGACTTATTTTAATTTTATTATTATATTAAAGCATTACTATTAAAAAGTATATTCCTGGTGTGTGTGTGTGTGTGCGCGCGCGCGCGCGCGTGTGTGTGTGTGTGTGTGTGTGTGTGTGTGTGTGTGTGTGTGTGTGTGTGTGTGTGTGTGTGTGTGTGTGTGTGTGTGTGTGTGTGTGTGTGTGTGTGTGTGTGCGGCGCTTCATGTTTCTCGCAATAGGTTTAACAGAAAAGAGGATTATTCCAAAATTAGGTTAATAATTCAAATTATATAGACACCTCTAATGGTATATTTATTGTGTAAACAGATTAGAAATAAATCTAAAATATACATACAAAACAAGATATGTAATAAAGGATCAGTTAACGACCAACTCAGTTTCAGTTGAGTACTTTGTGGAAAGTTGATAATTCAGGTGCATCATTCAGTTTGTGGTGTTTTTCAAACTTGATTCGGAACTGTTCTAAATATCTTTTTTTCGGTTTTTTTTTTTTTTCGTATTTATCTGTTTGCTTTTAGGAAAAATTAGTTCTTATAAAGCAGGAATATTACAAGGTTTGTATTCTTTAATCATTATATTGTATCATTTAATTATGTGTTATTGACATATAGTATTTTTTCTTAATTGCTGTATCCTTTTGTTATTTCCATTGAAGTATCCCATATCACATACAATGATAAGAGGATGAATAAATAAATTTAAAAAAAAAAAACCAATCGGAAGAGACGCAAAAAATTCTTAAAAGTTATTGACTTGACCACCCGGCTTGGAGGCGCTCTATGGCAACCACTCAAATCACCGGAAAGTGTCTCGGAAGTCCCCTCTAGTGGAAAGTGGAGAAACCTAGTAGTAGAGACTCGGTCGTCCTCCTGCAGATGGAGTCAGAAGTACTTCTGAATTTCCTCTGCGCCATCTGTGAGCCATCAATCAAAACGTGACCTCGTAGTCCTCTTGTAGAGGACTAAACAAAAAAGAGATGAAGTGAGAACAAATGAAAGAGAGGAGAGCAAAAAAAACAGTGGGTTGGAGCTGTGGACCCAGTCTCGATATTGAGCAGATAAAGTGTTTTGAGATCTTCTGAAGGAAACAAAAGAAATTTTAAAACATAAAAGTTTGCACGCGCATGTATCAACTAAAATACTTACACCAATGTACATAAATGTCACGTAAATAGCAAACCTTACATTTAGGTTCAACTTGAATTACAGCGCAAGGGTTTTCAAGGAAGTAATCCCATTCCGCACTACCTGTTAGGTAAACTTTTTTTTTAAAGATACTCCAAAATGTTTTATTAAAACACTATTATGCTCAAGAATTTGCGAACAGAATACGAATTAATTTATCTTCTTTTTCTTTTTCATACACCTAGAATATTATCCTGTATTCCATAAAATAATTAAATATTTAAATGTTTTATTTGTAAAAAAAATGTCAAATTGCCATGATCATATCTGCGCGCCGGTGTGGCGGAATTTCGTCCCGCAGGAGTCTTGAAAGCAAATGCACTGACATGGAGCACATTTAAAATCCATCGACATGGTCTAAACTTGCTGTTTTAATCATAAAGATTAAATCCGAACGTCAATTAACGAAATTGTTGAATTAATGCTCAAAAACATTGCAAAAGCACGTATGCAGGATACTTCGAACTCAGAACTTCTAGAATGCAACGCAGACACGTACCTCCATGTCACTAGGTGGGCTAATAATTGCTTTTGTTAATCTATTTATATCTATTTTTCCAATTATAGATTTGTAATGTTCTCCTTTATCACAATATGTCAGTTTTCTTCAGTCTTGGCCACTTAGCCGATATCGCTGTATCGGCTTAAAATATCATCTTTGCCAATTCGAGGTTCATTTTCCTTGCTCTAAATAGGACGAAGTTCTCACTGCTGTATATATATATATATATATATATATATATATATATATATATATATATATATATATATATATATATATATATATATATATATATATATATATATATATATATATATATATATGTGTTAGAAGTGGAAGCATAAGTTCATACGATGTTCAAAGCGCTAAGCTACGTATTCAGTTTTTGGAAAATTTACTTTACTTTATTTAGGATATTTTTGGCTAGAAATTATTTCAGGTTAGGTCATACGACTTAATAAACATTTATTCCTCCATAGTTAATACTAGAAACGGAAACAATGTCAAAATTTTAAATGAGCAGTTATTCTTTATGGTGAGTTCCCGAAGGGGGAAAAATTAAATGTGATCCTGGTAAATGCATCGATACAACTTTCCCTACCACGAATATCACATTTCGTTACTGACTGTACACTGAACTCAAACTAGGAGCGACGGAAGTGCTCTCTGCAGGCGCTCTCTTAAACATGGCATCGAAGTTTACTCATCCCATACTAGATGGCAGTGATAATCTCATTATTGTAAAACTCTGATAATTATTAATAACTTTAATATACTTGGGTCTCGGCTGTGTCATTTTAAAATATTTAAAGTCTTTTCTTATTTCAAACAATATATATGGCTATTTTTGGGTTTTATGGATGTTTAACATAGGAAACTTGATTTAAATCAGGCGTTTTGGTAGCCTTAGTAGACAATTCTATCTTGAAAGTAACGTGAACTGGGTAGTGGAATTCGTGCCTTAAACTAATGAGTAAGGAAAATATTGAGCCTTGGTGACGCTTGGCTCCGCTAGCCAAACTAGCACCAATAATTTTTGGAGGGGTACAGGGCGTCCTCTGAGCGGTCCGTCTACTTTAACGGACTGTTCGAGTGAAGCGAACTGCCCCTAGAATCTTTCCAAGTAGTTTAGTTCAGCTTCAAGACAGCGAAATGACACCAATAGCTTCTTTTCGTCATTGTTGCGTAAAGGCAATGTGGATAATGCTTTTATTAAACAAGGCTGCCCAATAAGACATGCAATGATACATCCAGAACTATCTAAGAAAGGAAGGTATCCTTCGAAATAGGCACTATAAAATGTGGATGGTTATAGGAACGTGATACATCCTTAAATGTGGCATGTTATGTTTTAACACTATAAATAACTCACAATAACATATATTTTACAGCAACCGTATATTTATAACCAAGATATCGTTAATAATTTTAATTACTTTGGGTGGATCTGCCGTGCAGTCTTTGGTTACATGGTGTTGCTATTTTCAGCGACTCATGTTTTCACTGTTGGCAATGCTCCAGCCTGCGTTCTGCAGTTTAAACTTGTCTAATACCAACTTCATTTTGTTACTTACCTCAAAATACATTTATGTATAAGTTTAACACAGTTATCAATTGTTTCTTTTATTATTATTTAAAAGCATTTGTCCTAAAATAACATGTTCTTATATGCAAGGAAATATCTTCCCTTGTCATATGAAGTAAAAAGCAACATTTTAAAAAGGGAATTTACTTGGAGAAATGTCCTCAGATGAATCTTTTAAAATTTGGCACACACTGTGAAATGTTAAAATAACCAGAATTTTTCTTTAACACATTTTTCAGCTTACTCCACACACTTGCACCAGTTTCCCCATTTCTAGCTTTTTGTTTTCAATAGCATCCTCCATGACAGCAACAAATTCTTGCAGAATAGTCAACGTTTCTAGACATTTTATGCTTTCTGGAAGCCAAAGTTGTAACTAATATAGACAATTGAGGAGACTAGGAGTAACTAAAGGCTCGGATTCACAAAGAGATGTAAAACTTCCAGAATTTTATGCCATCTAGATGCTCACTATAGAAATTAACCGTTTCTGTAACTATGCCCCACCTTGTTAACACTGTCTGGAGGCAGTAGTATCTCCGATATTGCTGTTTCTAAAAGTACTTATTGTAGGATTAGAGAAAATATTGTTTTTTATTACTGAATTAATCTATTCACTTGTGGAAACTTAGCTCTAATATCTTTAGCAACACATTGCAATCTGAGAGCAGGTAAAGTAGAGCAAGCATATTGGGAAGTTGCAGCTGTAAGCATATACATATGTTGTAGCAATGAATACTTTACTCATATCTTCTAATCTTGCATGTCAGTCAGACATGGAACTTTTAATCCATCATTTACAAGTCTAGCAATAGTCAAATGAGTTAAGGACAGCTCCTTATAGTAGTAGTTTATCAGTACAATGATACTAAATACGCAATACAGTAATCCTATTTAGAATATTATTGTAGTATGCCCTAATAGTTTAACGCTTCACTGTACAACAAACATTTGTGATGATACCAATTAATTTTATAAATTATTAGAAATAATAGAATAAGAAAATTAATAATAAGGTCATGTACAACAGTGCTGAGAATATATGATAAAATCTAAATAATAGTTATCTAGATGGTTTACAATTAGAGTACTTCCATAAACTCATTCATATAAAAGCTACCCCTCACTAACATTTGTTTCAAAGACATCTTGAAACATTCCATGGATTTTGCGCTTTTGAAACTGGTTGACAACTTACTATACAGCAGCTGCAGTAATATTTAATCCCTTTGGAAAAGAGTGCAGTTCTATGCACCATTGTTCTTATGTTTGTTTTGGTCGTGGTTACATGATTGTGTATTTAGTTATTTGTGGTGAAGTTTCCCTAATTATGACATTTGTATCATCTGCGAACATGGTAACATGGGTTGGTGCTTTGGAAAGTGAAACACAGCTCTGAGGTACTGTCAGGTTCTGGCTTTTACAATAAACCAATCTTCAGCATCTGTTGTTTCATCGATAGCAAACTCTATGGAAGTATTTCCTCTCTTATGTTATACTTTGCCTCATCTTAGCAGAGTTGGATAGTACTGATTAACAAAGAAGTATATAAATTCAGGAACTTTAAATTTATAATAAATGATATACTGGCCAGGGGCAGATGTTCATTAAAGGCCACCAATAATATCACGCAACTTATAGGCATTTTTAATTTGAAGAAAAAAATAATTTTATATTTTATTCAATTGCAATAATCATTACAAACAAGAATTTATTATACCATAATTCTTAATGGTTACCGAAGCTTGCAACCTGCAGTGTTGTACACAACAAACATGCTAGTCTCCTTTGCAAAGCAGAACATTGGGCCAGATTATGTTGGGTCTGCAGTCACTCCTCTCCCCTCTACACGCTTTGCCAGTACCGTGTCTACACCTTCCTTGCTACCCCACTCCTCTTCCTAAATGACTCACAGTAACGCTTGGGGCCTGCAAGTTGCGGCCTGTTACATGAAGTTTTAGCATTTATGTGATTGTTGTTGGAATCGTAATTGTTTGGTGGACAAAATAGTGTAGTTTTAAAATAAAGATAGTGAATTATTTATTAAAAAGTCCCTTTCATTTATAAAGGCAAAATAAAAATTGATATTAAACCATTAGGTGGACATTAATTGAATAATTTTACATTTACACAATAAGATGGCAAAAATAGAGGACTTTGTGTAACAGTTGATTTAATAAGAAATCATGGCTAACTGCAAGTGAGGAGAGACAAACTGTCTTTTGCTCTTACTGTTTGTTATTTTGTGGTGAAGGACGACATAAGGTTGTAAGGATCTGAAACATTTGAGTGAACAAATTGCAAAATACGAGGCAAGTGCACTTCAGTTACAAAATTCCTATAAATTTAAATTATAGGAAGCTGTAAACATTGCTGCTGAGATTGATCCTGCACATAAAATATAAATCCAGAAACATAATGAACTAGCCAATAAAAGTAGATACATACTGAATAAAGTGTTAAGAGTGCATAAAATTTTGCGGAACCCCTCTCTCTAATTCTTTTATGCAATTCAGTTTATACATTTGATTTGCACAGAGAGCATTCATGTTAAATGAATATTGAAATAAAAAAACTCATATCTCAAGCATATGATGCTGCTGTGGAAATGAGGTAGCCAAGGAAATGTTCTGACTTTGATGCAGGACTTCCCCATACACTAAGTATGTACACTGTTATGCTCACCAATTAAATTTGGTTATAGGAAATTCTTGTTCCAAAAACATAAAATCAGATAAGTTGTTTATCGCCAACATTGATGGGTTCACATTTTTTTCATCTTCACCAAAATGCAGTGACCTGTTGCATTCATTTGCGACAAATGCATTCCAGCTGCTTCCATAACAAGAAGGAACTTTCAATGAAGGATTACAAACAATGTTCATGAAAAAAAACTTTATTTACTATAGTCTTTTTAGAAGACTGAGCAGGTGGACGAGTGGGATGATATAAGAATATGGGAAGCTCTTGGTTTAAGAATTTTCTGAATAATCTAGAATTTTTATTTCTTCTAAATTTATTTCTGCACATTATGAAACAAATATTCTAAAATAATTCAGATGCACAGTGCTAATAGTGTTACAATATCCCATGCTTTGGAGTATTTTGAATCAGCTAAGTCTGAAATTTGTGAGAACAATAGAAGATACCAGGTTGATGATAACTATGTTCCTCCCTCAAAAAAGTGACTGAATTACGGTTCTATAGTGAACCTGAATTCAGATACCAAAGAAGTGTGTGTCACATCAGCCAACCAAATAAAAGGATGATCCCAACAGTCTCATATTTTCAATACTTTTGCAATTATTGATCCAAAGAAATTTATTACATTCACAGAAAATTTCCCTGCTGACTATGGGAGAAAATTTGCATCAAATTACTATCCCATTATCTCCTAAGAAAATTTCAAGAATGAACTGTTAGTGATTTATCATAATGATACATTCAAAGATATCTCTTCAGGCAGAGAACTCTTCAATATTTTGATGCAACATTCCTTTGAGAAAGCATTTCCTAAAAGACTGCAAATTGCACTAACAACTCCAGTTTCAACAGTCGAGGTAGAGAGAAGTTCCAGTACATTAAAAAAAAAGTTAAGTCTTTTGTTAGGAACACCACGGCAAAGAGAGACTTATTTCCTTGGTTGTTTGTTCTATTCACAAAGAGGAAATTGTTGAAGTCCTTAAATTAAAATACAGTGAAATGTTTGCCGCCTAGAAGAATAGATGTGCCTAGCTCTTGTATGAGTAACACTTGTGAGTTAAATTTTATCTTTTATTATTAGCTTTTTGATGTTTAAAAAATATATGGTGTCTTGACACATTTCTGCTATTGCAGTGTTTTTGGCAGTGCAACTAAAGGTGACCTGTTTTAAAATATATAACCACACTTTAATTTCATTACAAGCATCTTCACATCTGGCTCCACCGTGAAAAATGCTCACAAGCTGCCACTGCTTGTAAAGGACTCATTGATTACAGTATTACATGGCAAAGCGAGAAGGCATATCGGAGAAAATTTGCAACACAGAGATGTTTACCTCAGCTTATTGCACATACACGGCGAGTCCAGTGTATGTATAGTCTGTTCAGATATAATCATGTCTTCTGGACAGCAATGTGTCATACATAGGCAGGTGCAAGAAATCATATCATATAGACACATCAGCTTCCAATCGCTGTATTTGTGTTTTGTAGCTTACTGTATGTAAACTTATTAGTATTTCACTCTTCTAATCGACCAGATAAGACCTGATAACAGACAATGACAGCGCTGGTCACCTGAAGGTCAATACGCCTCAACACTCTGTCGAGTAATACATGACTTTAACTAGGAAGATGCAATTGGTGCCATATTGCCTGTAGAGAAAACCAATACTGAATGAAGTAAAATTAAATAAAAATCTCTTTAAGACATTACAGACAGAAAGTCTTCAAGGATATAACTGTAAATCCCAAAGTAACAAAAACTTCATGTACATGATTAGAAAGGTATTTCTGGAAACTCCAATATGTGGTTGGAATTTTGAAAGCAAAATAAAATGAAAGATGTAAAGAACGATGGGTCATTTATATACAAGGGTCATTCAATAAATAGCCAGAAATAATTTTTTAAAGAACTTATATTAGAATGTAACTTATTTATTTTTCAATGTAATCTCCCTCAAGTTAGTGGCTGGAGCTCTGGCTCTGCTTTCCTGGCACAAAATGTGCCCAGGTTTGATCCCACTGTAGGGATCCAGTTTTTAATTTCCAGGTACAGGACCAGTGCCCACTCAGCATCGTGATGCAATTGGACAGCTGTAATAGGTAGCAAATCCCAGTTTATGAAAGCCAACTCACTGGCTGGCTGGCTGGGGATACCAAGATGCTGACCACATCTCCTCCCTGTATCAGTTGGATGATCAGTTGCATTTATGGGTGTGAGGCTTGCAGTTGGGTTGGCAATCCAGACCCAAGTTAGGTTCTATGCCGTGATTCATTTTTATTTTATTATCTACCTCAAGTTCTATGCACTTACATCAGCACTGAACAAGCTTCTCAGTTCTATGTGCCTGGACTTCATCATTACTGAATCCTGAGCCACTAGAGCTTCTTTCAGTGGATTAAAAATGCAATAATCTGAAGATACCAGATGCAGGGAATACAAGGGTGCACTACCATCTAACAGTGAATTTCAATTGGTTGCAACCCTTCAACTAACATAAATCTATTGAAATTCTACTGCAACACAATGGTGCAAATCTGCAAGGGTGTTGAATCTTTCTTCACTGATTTCCATCATTTTGTTCTTGAGATAAGCATACCAGGCTCATCTGATGATAGTTCTACAATACCACTAAAAGATTAAGACAGGAGCATAAGAAATGATACTGATTATGAAATCCGAAATAATCTAAATAAAAAAGAAACACAAACTTTGTCAAAGTTTTGTATTTTTTATAACTTTTCCAGTTATCTATTGAATGGACCTTGTAGCATGAAAATTCCAATAAAGGGCAGCTGAATAAAAGGCCATTAACCTTAGCTACTACGGGTGAAGGAAATGAGTGATACACATTATAAAGTATTAAAGTAACTGTCTTCATGCGACTAATTAGAAGCTTTGATAAAACCAATTTCAGAAGTTCCTCTAGTTGCATTTGTTATCCTTTCAAATACCTGAGGCAGGTGAAACAGTAATTGGTATCAAACTACAATTAAAAATATATGTGTTTGTAGGAATTTAGTAACAGTGACGTCAAAATTAATCTCAGAAACTATATGTAGTTGGTTTATTAATACTCGTCACTTACTTGTTTATATTTATGAGACTAGTTTCAAAGACATTCGCCTCCATTTTCAATCTTTTTCCAACTAGTCTCTCATAATTGTCATAAATATAAACAAGTAAGTGACGAGTATTAATAAACCAACTACAAATAGTTTCTGAGATTACAATTAAAAATTTATATTTTCAGCTAGAGAAATGCTAAAATATATAATTTCATATAATATCACTAAGAGTATATAAAATGTTCATAAATATCTAAAAATATTTAACATGAAATTCAGTTATGATAGCCTTAATGTGGTATTTTGAAAACATACTTTTCCCAGAATTTAAACAGCACAGAACAAAATATGTAATTACATAGAAGTCGCCCGCCTCGGTAGCGTGGTGGTAGCATGTCTGCCTCACTTTCAAGAGGTACCGAGTTCGAATCTCGGTCAGGGTGAGTTATTTGGATAAGGTTTTTTCTGGGGTTTTCCCTTATCCTTCAAGACGAATGTCAGGTAACTCTAATCTCTATGGACCCTGGGCTCATTTGAGCATCATTTCACCCATTCCATTCATCGTCCGATATGACTTAACGTTGGAACACGTAAATTACAACAACAACTACATAGAAGTCACAGCTCTAATTTCACTACCCAGCATGACTTTTGCGGCAAAGCATCTGTAAGTGATTATGACCAAGTAAGGTCTCCTGATTTCAGAAATGTCACTAGTTTTCCTGTATCACGTCTAGTTTTCATGCTAATTGTGGTTTACTGTATTAAAATGCATCACTGTGGCTCTGTGCTGCTTTGCAATAACAGCAAATTGGCTGTTGTTAGTGTAGCCATGCTTTGTTTTGTTATTCTTGTGCGTGCTTGTCAACCCAACACCATTCCAGTGGACTTTCCAATATCAGTCTAATTTTAGAATTGTTACCGATGCAATTAAGAGTGAGCTGCTAGGTTCATGATAAAATAAAAAGTCTTCTTGCCCCTGGAAACTACCTTCTTGGTACACACAGAGATAAAACATTGCCCTGGCAATAAAATAATTGGAAGCGTGGTTTACATGCAATGGTCTGAAATTAAATAAAACTAAAACTGAAATTGTACATTTTAAGACTAAAGTAGAAAACACACAAAGTAACTCGTTAACTTTAGCTACCTCAAAAGAAGTTAAACTTTTAGGCTTATTTATAGATGAGCACCTTAAATGGACTAAACAATTAAATTATATAGAAAAAAAATTAAATACTGCCTGTTTCAACATGTCCTGCTTGGCACAGATTACAAATTTAGAAACAAGAAAAATCGTATATTATAGTTACTTTCACTCATTACTTGCATATGGAATAACTTTATGGGTAAACGCAACAGGCTGTGACAGACTTTTCTGAATTCAAAAGAAAATCATAAGGCATAATGAGCATCCTGCAGACCACTTTTTAAAACATTAAGAATTTTGACGCAACCTTGCCTCTATATGTATAATCTAGTTCTATATGTACACAGTAATTATAACAGTTTTCTAAAAAATCAACATCATCATGGTCATAACACATGAGGAAAAAGAGATATAAAATACCCTACTCATAGGTTAGCACTGCTCGAGAAAAGTCCACAATATATTGGGATTAAAATATATAATAAATTGCCAAAAACAGTTAGGGAAATCCAAAACCAAAAACTTTTTAAGAAAACAGTCAAAAGTTTATTCACCAACAAAGCATACTATTCAATTCAGGAATACATGGATGATGCACTGTGATCTCAATTTTATCTTAGTGTCTGTTCAACTTTAGGAAAACTATATACTCTAGATATTGTACATAATTAATATTCTCTTGCTTTATTATACTTTGTAACATATTGTATTGTAAATATTGTAGACTTATTTCTGATCTTAAAGTTTAGGTTTAAAATTTTGACGAGTCACCAATTTACGAGTGCCTGCTCAACTGTAATGTGACGAATAAAGTATTGTATTGTATAAAAATGATTTATTTATTGCTTTTCTTCTAGAATTTGGAAGATTTAATTAAAAATGTTAATTCAGGAATTCAGAAATTATTTCAAGAGGGAAGTTGATCTGACCTGCTGTTGTAACATTCCAGAACTGATCCAGTGGCTGCAGAGTGATTACTAATTGGAAGGTTAGACACTGAATTCCTCTAAAAGGAGCAACTATTTCATAATGGACACATTCTAGCTTCGATAACTATGGGACATTCCATTTCACTGAAGGAAAATTATCTCATAATGCAAACTGTTTTGGACAAAATCAAATATGAGCACAGGTAGGGTGTGTGTATGACTTGAAGGTGTCCTGATTTCAGTATATTGCAAGCAAGTTTGCACATTTATCAGATGCAAAAGACAAGGAAGGCATTTTTTATGGGTCACACATAGGAATCTGCTGAAAGATGCAAACTTTGAACAGACAATGCATGCCGTAGAACTTGCTGCATGGATTTCAATGAGAAACCTCATGACAAAGTTCTTAGGAAATGTAAATATTGAACAGTATGAAACAATAGTGCAAACGATGCTGGATCATATGAAGGAGTTGGGGTGTAGAATGAGACTGAAACTGAACTTCATTCTCATCTTGATTGCTTTCCTGAAAACCTTGCAGCTGTTAGTGAAGAGATGGGAGACAGGTTTCATTAACACATCAGGAAGCAGAAAGAAGATACCAGGATGAAGCAATGTACGATGGCCAATTATTATTGTTGGTGTTTGAAAAAATATGACAAACATGCAGCAGACACTGGGCAGCCAAGCTGTTGTTCAAAGGGGGCACCTAGTACCTTCACACTAAAGCTGACTACAATTTTTTCCTGTAATAATATCTTCTATTGTTGTTTCACGTATAAATTGCCTTCTTCATTACTAATTTGGTCACATTTAATTGCTAGAGCACCGAACTCATGAACCTGTACATTTCAGCAATTCATGAATCAAGAGATTCTGGTTTCGCCCTCTCTCACAAAAAATAGTGGAATAAACATGTTGTGGATTCCATGTGTAAGGACTATGATATAATGAAGCACAAAATTAATATAATTTTGAGTCGAACTAATACTCAGTGCTCCACTTATTGCTAGTATTTACCTAGAACGCGTTTCGTTAGGATCTTCCTAACATCATCAGTTGTTGTCGATTAATGGATGTCGGTTCTGTGAACTCCTCGGAGGTGATAGGTGCATCTCTGTCGGTATCTTGATAAACTTGAAATTTGGGTTTTCTTCAAAGGTACACTGTTCCATATTTCAAAAATTTCTTTCTTCAGTGTTTTTTTAACAAATGTGAACAAACTGAATTCCTTATAGTTATCACTTATAGTTTCAAAGTTAAACAAAATGTTCCAGAGTGCACACAATTGAGCAGAATGGATCAGGCAGTTTCATTTGTAGCCTGCATTCGGCAGGCCTGGGTTTGATAACTGTGGCCAAACTACCTGACCCATGGGTTATTTTCGGGGGTTTTCCTGGGTTGCCAGGCAAATGATGGGTAGAATAATCACATTCCCCAACGTTTCTGTCCCTCTGTTTCATCTCCATTACCATTTCACATCATCTCTTTCAGGGTAGAAGTGTCGGCGGGTGTCTCAGCACTTTGGGTCGGCCGTCTCTGTCTCCTCTCGCTTCATCCTTCCTCCTGGGGATGTCTCACTTGGGTCCTAGGTACAATAAACCACAGGTTTCGGTGCCAAATCCCCTCCTTATTAATCCTAAAACTGCACACAGAAAATTCATGATATTCATTTTATTTTGCATGTTAATATAATGATGTTTGATGGTTTAACTAAAGTCATCAGAGCCACTGAGCAGAAAATCAAAAATAACAAAAAAAAATTTCTATTTAAAAATTAGTTTGGGATATAACATTTTCTTAAAATCCTTTGTGTCTCACTCAATGCTGAACTAAATAGGTATCAATGTTAATGCTTAACCAACTTTTCCTTTTTGAGTTGTGCAATTCTTAAAATGTGAATTTTTGGTGAAATTATTGATATAGAATTTAAAATGGGGTGCAAGTAAAGTGATACGAGATATAAAAGTAACAAATGTACAAGAAAAAAAAACTTTAACATAGGACATAGGAATTCAGAGTAGTTTACCTTAACACTTCAATCATAGCCATTCACTTCATTATTATTTCTTTCAAATAAAAGAACCCTATATTTCAATCAGAGCTTTTTCTAAAATATTTTTTTCAGAAAATACTTGAACAGGAATATGTCACATAGCATTTTCAAAATTTGCTGGATTGTATAGTCAATTTAAAATCATAAGCTATGAATGTGAAATAACTTATCTCAGCAAGTATCATATTTGAAATTTTAGCTCAATTCAGATGCAGCACAAACCTTTCAATCTCCTGGATGTGGAAAGAGTGTCATTATTCTTTATTTTCTCTAAACCATAACACTGATTACAACATCATACATTTAAGGTATTAGCATAAATGATAAAAATTAAACCTCAAATTTCCAATGATCAACCTGCAAAGTTTTTTTCATACTGACTGATTTTGCTTGGGAAAAAAGAGAGAGACAAAAACTTATTCCGCAGGAAACTCAAACTGTATTTTTATTTTAGGATACTCTTTAACTACTGTAGTTCTGTTTCACTTTTATTGTATGTTAAAGACTACTCGGGGCCTCTTTATTAGGCTTCAGGTTCTTTTATGTGCCATAAATTTGCAATATGGGGTCACTAATTTTACTTAATTTCTGAAGGAAGTTATAAGTTTAAGTTTTCTATGCCCAAAAAAATCCTTTACCCGCCACCAGGTTTGTACCTACAACCTCGGAAACTATAGATTAGCATGTTACCTCTAAACTACTATGGAGGAAAAAGGTACAGATCATTACATAAAATACACAACTTTTGTAGAAACAGTTACAGGAGAGTGAGTAAAAAAAAGGAGTGCATTAAATGTTTTTATTTTTCCTACCAAGCATCAAGTAGGTAGTAGAAGTACTGCATTCTAGCTAAAATACTGATCACGAGACTTCACAGGAAATGTATGATGCTGCTACTTACATGCATGGATGATATAACTCAAAAACAAAAGGTTGAACAAGGAGCAAAATTGTTATTAAAATTCAATATCTTCCAAAGGTGCAACAAGATGATTTTCAAGAAAATCTCATCTCAAACTACCCATAATTGGAAACCTTTTCAATATTTTCTATTTTCTCAAAAATAAATAATTATTTTAATTAAGATACCACATATTGATATTAAAAGATTGTCATTTATTACATGACCAATAAAATGTTTATCTTGAATGTTCTGTGACTAGACTGTGAAGTCATCTTCATTTTGAATGAATTCTGTATAATTAAAGCTTCATGGGTGATCTACCACGTCAAAGTAACTAAATTCCAGCTTTCGGCTATCCCACACTCCATTGTCTTCTTCAGGAACTGAATGAAGTTCTCGAAGAACACTCAGTTCCTGAAGAAGGCCATGGAACTTGGAATGGCTAAAAGCTTGAATTTAATTACTTTGACATGGCTGATCATCCATGAAGCTTTACTTAATAATGCTCACTGTGAAAGTTTTAAGTCTTAAATTCTGTATAATTTTGAATTATGCTTACAACAAAAATTGTTCAAAAATATGGTACACAGAATTTATATATCCATACAATAATTATATTTCCAATAACATTCTTTAGCATTTTCACTACAATTATTCAGGATAATGTGGGGGAGAAAATGCACAAATAATAGCAAAATTCAAATAATCAAGAAACCCATAATTTAATGCTTTTAAGGTAGAACATACATATATAGGCTGCACTATAGCTGAGTGGTTAGACCACTTGGCTCTCACCAAAGTGGCCCGGGTTCGATCCCAGGTGACTGCAAAGTGAGATTTGTGGTAGACATGGCGCTGGGCGGGTTTTGTCCAGGTCCTCTTGTTTCCCCCACCAGCATTCCACTCCATCATCTTTCCTTTCACCTCATCTCTTGTACTTTCACTTCCAGCATTGGGCTGATTCCTCATCCCGGAATCTCTCTGATCAAGATACCTCTGATTTTCAACACGTTGCCTATGTGCCTCGAGGTTGCGCAGTTCCGAAGGTCCTATGTTCCACTTAAGGAATTACAGGAAATTCATTCATTCATTCATACATATATAAATAGGGAATTAATTTAAAAGCTTATTTTCAAACACATATTCTTTTAATTTAAAAGCTTATTTTCAAACACATATTCTTTATTCAAAACTTAATTCAACTATTGTGCATAGATATAGTAGGCCTTTTATTTCTTAAAATATCCATGATGTTGGTCTACTTCTGAGAGGAGTTGACATTTTTTCGCACAGCACTTCAAATTTTTCTCGCGGAAATAATCTCATTGTACTGATACACCCTCTGCCACATATAATCCAGCAGACTATCAACACATTGAAATGCAGTGCAGTGACTGTCTTTATTCCCACTTTCACATTCATTGTCCTCTAGTTTGTTTTTGAGTAAAGCAGCAGACAGAATTTTGGTGTCACTCATGTGGTGGGTTCACATGCGTCAGCCACTCATTCCAGTTTCCTTCATTGCCATTTTCAAAACCATTTAAACCCATTGCCAGTTTCAGTTGCTATATTTTAATCACTGAAATTTGAAAATCACTTTCTTCTCTATATCGAGATTTAACTGTATTGGAACACCACAGTGAAGCGAAAAATTATTAATTTTTAGATGAGTCGTATTTATTACACATCTGCTTCACTTTCGTACCTATTTTGAGGACATGTTTCGCAAATCATCGTTTGCATCTACGGCTCTTATGCGACTAAAGCTTGATCCAGCGTTGTGGGTAATTCTGGGGTTGCTGCTGCTTTGGAAGGCATCCATCATTCTATTATTATAATAGAATATAATACCACTTCTTGCTGCAATCATCTTGTTACTCATTTTCATCATATTTCTCTTTTGCCAAGGATGGTGGTTTGACCATTTTTGTAACTAGAGATTCATATGAGTTTGCTTTCTAACTATAGAATGATCAAATATCATATTGGACTTTTGAATATCTATAACCTCTAAGGAAATATGATGGTAATTCTCCTTTTCTATTGTAAATTATATGTTTTTACTGATATTACTGAGATGCTCGAGAAATGTCTGCAGTTATGATCACGTGGCCAGATTACCAAGGTAAGCTATGGAGGATGTCTCCTAATTTAGGATAGGATAGATAGATTCGTACATAGGGAATTCGGCACTGTAACAGGTTGATCTATTATGCTTATGTCCCAAGCAGGATATCTCCGGGAGGAAGTATAAGACGAGAGGAAGCAGAGGTCGGCCACCCCAAAGAGTCGTGACAGTGCAGAGAGCAGGGTATTGAACTGATACTTCTGCACCATCACCGATTAAGCAGAACAATCAACAGTATTTTCCACAAAGGAGTGATTTTGTACAACATGATACCCAAATCTGTCAAGGCATTCTCAGACAAAATGTTCAAGAAAAAACTCAAGCACCTTTTGTTAAAACATAGATTTTATAACGCAAATGATTTTCTTGAATTCAAACTGTAACCTGTTTATTGTTTATGTAATTTCTTCTGTTATGTGTATACTGTACATAATAATATGAAAAATTGACGAAGCCAAATGTATACATATTGTATATCAATTAGTGAATAAAATTCTATTGTATTCTATTATATACCTACTACAGACCAGTTAGAAACATCTTGGTAGGCAGTACAACCAGCATCTCACCTTCTTTGCAGTCCTCCTATTGGAGGAGGAAGTGTTTACCAAGAGCATATCATCCTGCCATGCAACGCTGAGACTCCTGCCGACACTTCTACCCAGAAAGAGATATGAGAGATGATGGGAAATGATAAGGGATATGAAATGGAGGAACAGAAAATTTGGAGGATGTAATCAACCTAGCCAGTATTCACGTCGTGACCCAGAAAAAACCCGCAAAACCCCATGGGACAGGTAAACCGGCCATGGGAAGCAAACCCAGACCTCCCAAATGCAGGCCACAGACAAAACTGCCTGAGCCATCCTGCTCGGTCTGTCTCCTAACTTGAAACAAGCACAACTAAGTTAACAACATATAAAGAAACTATCTGCTAGTTGTGAAAGTACTAAGGCAGACCAGAATTAAAATACTTTCAGCTCTATCTCTCCTTGACTATTTGTTTTATATCCAAATCTGAGAACTGTGTCAAAAACATGATTGCACATGCATAAAATAGTAACTTCTGCAGAGAAAATTATCTGAATAAGTGTCTCTCTATGCTCTGAAAAAATGATCTCATTAAACAAAGCAGTATTTTGGAAGACAATATCTTATTGAATATAATTTTTCCTCCTTTCTTTTAAGCTTCCTCCATTTCCCTCAAATTCAGCTTTTGAGTGGAAAAAGCAAATGTTGGACTTCAAGTAATTATTTTAAAAATTCAAATGATATACAACTACTAAGTAAATGTTTGCATATGTATAAATATAACAATCAGCAGTCAATATTCAGTTGATTCTTTAACTTTTATACCAAATAATTAATTATGTCATACCATAAAAGTTTCCAAAAAAGTACAGGTATTTTTGTTAATGTTGGAACATTACAATTACAAAGAAAACCAAAACTGACTCTAACCTACAGTTTGTCTCTTTTCACATCTTTAAACTTTTTTGCCTGATTTCATCACTCAAACCCTGCACTAAGGTTGTACGAGGGCCATTCAGAAAGTAACCTCTGATCGGTCACAGTGCGGGTAGTGGGGGGAGTAGCGATGCCATCTGCGCATTCACGCACTCAGCAGGTCAGTCGGCATGCAATCAAGCCGTGATCGAGTGAATGTCGTATCTGCACTAGTTTAGTGTTTGTGGCCGTTTGAAATGTGTGCTGCAATAGAAAACCCCGCCAAATGTGAAGTGCGTGCTGTTATAAGGTTTTCTACAGCCAAAGGATATTCTGCAGCAGCTATTCATCATGAGCTTTGTGCCGTGTACGGACCAAGAGTTATGAGTGAAGAAGTGGTCCGTGAATGGGTACGTTTATTTAAAAGTGGACGAGAAAACGTTCATGATGAAGAGAGGAGTGGTAGACCATCAATTGTGACGGACGAACTCGTTCAGACAGTTGATGCAAAAGTTCGTGAAAACCGACGTTTCACAATTTCGGAGTTGTCTACTGATTTTCCACAGATTTCTAAGACTCTCTTGTACGAGATTGTGACAGCAAGATTGGCACGAGATAGTGACAGGCTGGCTCCAGGCACAAGCGGGTGATTTTTATGCAGAAGGAATTTCAGAGCTTGTGAACAGATACGATAAGTGCCTCAATCGTTATGGAGACTATGTAGAAAAATAGTGCAAAGATGTAGTTGTAAGATGTATATATTAAAATATTTTTATTTAACTTGGTGAATTTTTTGCAATCAACCAGAGGTTACTTTCTGAACGGCCCTCGTATAATACTCCTCCTAATTGGCTTTCTTTTTTGGGGATAATCAATTAAAATTATTCAATGCGCATCCCAAAAAAATTGATGCCATAACAGACAGAACTGCCTTTGGTTTCCTTGGAGCTGATTCTCTCCTTTCAATCCATTGTTTTGATGTTTCTTCATCTCAGATGTGAATGAAACTATGTTTACCGGGGAAAACACGAGTCAGTTGGAGAATTTAATGTCATGTTGGCACGTTGGCCATAGTGGCTCAATGGGTTAGAGCGGCTGGATGGATAGCAGAAGATCCGTGGTTCATATCCCGCCTATGGCGTTGAATTTTTCAGTCTGCCTCTACTCTTTCAAACTATGTTTAATCCATAGTTATGAATCAATGGAAGAACTTGGCTTTACTCTAGTAAAACATTGCCAAACAAGTCAACTGAAACATTCTCAATGCACTGGTTTTGTTCCATTTTGAGTATATATGACATTCAGCTTGCAAAGAACTTTTTCATAGTTGTTTATTTGTTGTTGTTTTTTTATAGTGGCTCAATGGGTTAGAGCGGCTGGATGGATAGCAGAAGATCCGTGGTTCATATCCCGCCTATGGCGTTGAATTTTTCAGTCTGCCTCTACTCTTTCAAACTATGTTTAATCCATAGTTATGAATCAATGGAAGAACTTGGCTTTACTCTAGTAAAACATTGCCAAACAAGTCAACTGAAACATTCTCAATGCACTGGTTTTGTTCCATTTTGAGTATATATGACATTCAGCTTGCAAAGAACTTTTTCATAGTTGTTTATTTGTTGTTGTTTTTTTTATAGTGTTTTGTCTTTGTGGTTATAACATTTATTAAAATATCCTGATGATGGAACAGATGTATGCTCCCAAAACGATTTCTAATTGTCTTTTTACCTAGCTTGTTTTCGGAGAAAATCTTGAGCATATTCGTTGTCAGGAAAGCTTCAGGTCTTTTAACTTTTTCATGTCCAAATATTTAGCAAGCATGCAATGTACACACTTTCTGAAATAACTATGATGTACATATGCTTATGTACTTTCAGTCGATAGTTATCCAATGCTGTTTTGTGGATTTTCTTCACAATTTCTGGCATGGTCACCTCATTTGGTCAATCATTGTGATGTTTGTCTTGACAGCTTGCAGACTAGTTTAATCTCTGTCACCCAATATCTTATTGAGTTGAGTCCAGAGATTGAGTTGAGTCCAGAGGTTCTACTCCCATTAGACCTGGACCCATAGGACCAAGAACCGGGCCTCTTTCAACCAGGGAGTATCCAAGCTGTCCCAAAAGGGCGCCCGGCGTCCTCCGTGGAGCTTTCCATAGGACAAGACCTGGGTTACTAACAAGCGTCCCCATCTGGTCCAAGGACACAAGACGGGATGGAAGTGGATACGCCACTTACGTGCGCCAACACAAAATGGTGAAGGCTACCGATATGACCTCGGTGGGGCCGCCTGGTGATCTAGCACACCTTCTACTAGCTCTGCAGGCTAGTACCCAGGAATATTAATGGCTTCCCTCAACCCCGTCCGGAGACGTACCCGATCACCCACGGGTATTGGGAACCACTGCCCCCTCGAGACCAACCCAATCCAAACAACTCCTAGAGGGAGGGGCTTGAATGTGCGGCCTGAGGTTCCTCTAGTAACGTCAGAGGTACCACGGGTGCTAAGGGTCCGCAGCGCCCGCACTACGGCAGCTGAAGGGGACGGATCCCCTCCCCTACGGCTTATTGCTGTAAATGAACAGACAGATTTTTCCCCAGTAGAATCTAGCTCACCTTTAACATTAGTTGGACTAAGCAGAATCAAAACACTTTCAGAAGATGTTAAAGCTGCAATCCTGAGTTTCTACAAGGATGATTCAGTATCATATCAGACTTAAGGTATTAAAAAGAATCACATTGATGGAAAAGTCAAAGATATCTGGATCAGATATTTAGGGATTACTCTAAAGCATATGCATTTTTATACAGGATAACAAAGACATGTGCATTGATTTTTCTAAATTTGCAAAATTACATTCTGTTAATGTATATTGCCAAGGTGAGATTCCACATACCATGTACACATGCAATGGGCATGAAAATGTTAACTTTTCTGACTGCGTGAAGATGGAGCATTGGTGGAATGAGACGGTGGGGGAAATCAGAGATCCCAGAGAAAACCCACCCCAGCGCCTTTTGTCCACCACAAATCTTACTTTGCAGTCGCCTGGGATCAAACCCGGGCTGCCTTGGTAAGAGGCAAGCTATCTAAGTACTCAACCACAGCTCGGCCACATGGAAAGATCTGCTCCTGGTCTGCACATAAATATGGTAACAACAAAATAATGCCATAAGAATTACTTGGAAATTTACAAATAAAATAAATGGTTCTGAGAATGTGCAGTCAAAAGTGCATATTGTTTAATGCTGATAACCACTAGTCAGAAAAAAGGTATGGTGGATTCAGTTCATGCATGTGGACACATTAACTATATATGAGAATACCTTCAATTGATACGTTGATTGGTAATTTATTTCTGAATTTTATGATACCTTGATATTCACTTGAGAAAACTGTTGGCAAAACTTCCAAACAGATGTGATTAGTTCTGCATTGTCATTGTAGGCGATGCTTAGTGTCATTTGATGTGAAAGAAAGGTCAGTATTATTGGTGATGAAAATACTGGGTCATTTAACTACGCATCATTTCAACCATTTCTTTCATTCACTGTCAAATGCTGGTCTACATTTATTCAATAAACTACCACAGAGTATAAAGAATATTGAGTGCAGACCAAAATTCAAAAAGGCTCTATTTAATTTCTTAATGGAGAGAAACTTTTATAGTGTAGAGGATTTCCTAAATCATGAAATAGATTAAACTCCACATTTGTGAATAATTACTTTTATATAGCATTTCTCTATGGTCTTTATATATTTTGTTTTTATTTCCTTTTCTACTTTGGACTTTGTTCACTTTCTTCTCGGGCAGCCAGCCAGGTGAAAAGATGATTAGATATCAACGTTTCGGGAGTGTACATCTCTCCCATCATCAGGATATTTATAAAATGTTATAACCACAAATAATGCATTACCATTGGCCCTTCTGATCTACTTGTCAGCTTCGACGTGGTTTCTCTATTTACAAGAGTACCACTTCAAGAAGCCATCCAAGTTCTGAAAGAACATTTTCCGACTGATATCATAGAGCTC
The DNA here is from genome assembly GCA_030765055.1 of Mantis religiosa. Lineage (NCBI taxonomy): Eukaryota > Metazoa > Arthropoda > Insecta > Mantodea > Mantidae > Mantis > Mantis religiosa. The sequence continues at coordinate 101,672,785 of CM060954.1, read as the reverse complement.
TTCTGACATACCCTGACGTCCACTTTCTTCTTGTTTGATGGTACTTTCTTTGAACAAGTAGATGGAGTAGCAATGGGCTCCCCTTTGTCACCAGCTATAGCTAATTTCTATATGGAACACCTAGAACATGAAATACTTGCCACAGCTCCACTTAAACCATCTCATTTCTATAGATACGTGGACGCTTTTGTAATTTGGCCACATGGATCAGACACTTTGCCTAGCTTTTTTGCGCATCTCAACAGCCTTCGAGCTCAAGTACAGTTTACCATGGAAGTGGAGAAGGATGGAACTCTTCCATTCCTGGACATTCTTGTTTCAAAAAAACAGCAACAGTACACTGGGGCATGCTGTATATCGCAAGCCTACACACACCAATCTCTATCTGAACGCTCATAGCTTCCATCATAAGTCTCAACGACTGGGAGTTCTCAATACACTGGCCCACAGAGCTTTGTCTATCTCTGATCCCAGCCACTTAAAACAAGAATTACAGCACCTGAGACTCACTTTCCATCAAAATGGCTACTCTGAATATGACACTGAAGCCTCGATCACCAAGCTAGGAATGCGAAACCTGTAATACAGCAAGCTTCAGATAAGCCTACCGCTACAGCCTGCATCCCGTTTACCAGCAATCTATCCCACATAATCAGTAGAATTCTCGCCAAATACAACATCAGGACCATCAACAAGCCACCTCCAAAGATTAAACATATGTTGAGACCAGTGAAAGACAAACTGGACTTCCAAGTCCCGGGAGTGTACCGCATTTTCTGTGAATGTGGGACACCATATATAGGACAAACCGAAAGGACCATTGCTAGCAGAATAATCGAACATGAACGGAGCATTCGTTTAATGCAACCTGAGAAGTCTGGGCTGGCAGAGCATTGTTTTGATAACAGCCATAGAGCCAATTTTTGGGAGATGACCATCTTGGCAAAATGCAACAGTTACTGGGAGCGGAGAATTAAGGAGGCTTTGGCGATTTCCTCTGAAAGGAGCACGCTTAATTGTGATGCTGGATGTCAGTTCAGCTCCTCTTGGAAACCGGCCTTAAAAATGGAAATCCATCAAATTAAGAAGCAAAGATCAATACAGCTTGATAATCAAGTTAAGTAGTTACGTTTCTTTGACACAATTTTCTATACTCACGCCATCTCCTGACCTGGCATTTAATTTACTGAAAACAGTCTTTTGTTCAGTAATGCGAATTTTGATAGTGTTTTGTCTTTGTTTATAGTTGTGTTATATCCAGTATTTCATTTGTGGTTATAACATTTTATAAATATCTTGATGATGGGAGAGATGTACACTCCCGAAACATTGATATCTAATCATCTTTTCACCTGGCTGGCTGCCCAAGAAGAAAGTGAGCATATTCGTCGCCAGGAAAGCTTCAGGTTTTATTTTAGAATTTGTTGTATCCTATATCTATTAGAGTTTTTAGTCGTATGTAATTTTTTTATATTTATCTTTGCATCTTGAACTGATGTATCCTATAACATATGTATTATGTTCCAAAGGATGAAATAAATACAATACAATGTCTTCTACCCATTTGTTAAAGGACGTTTTATACATATATCAAATATCCTTTAAGAAAACTGAAGTAATGTTGGCAATACCAGTGCATGCGTGCTTCAGCCGCCACTGGTTAAGGAGATATATCAGGCTGACCTTGAAGATGTGAAAAATGTCTTGAAAAAAGATTTCAACTCTTTTGCCCATTCAGCCACTCAAAAGGTTCATTGTGTAAAAGTTATAGATGAATATTTCATTAAGTATGCTCACCTTTTATGTGAATAATCAATCAGACCTATCCACAGGTTCCATGTGTCATTATCAAAGGGAAAGCTGAACTTTATGTACAGTATCTGCTGTAATTAGTGAGCTTAGTATTAATATGATGTGTATCAGATTATTCATGGTTATTTAAAGCAATAGACTTAATTAGAATATAAGAACTGCAGCCATCTAAAAACACTTTATATTTATTCTGAACAACATTAAATAATACAGTATGTGAAAATTAGCTTGTATTGTTACTAGTGAAGTTAGTTTTGATATAGAACAAAATATGACTATATGAGGGAATATGTATTTATTTGAAACTAGTGATGAGGAAGTAGATTCTATCATCAGCAAATTAAAAAATATCAGTGGGATAGGATAACACCAAAAATATTATAACATTGTAAACATCTGTAAGTGGGTACAGTGGTACATCTTATCAATCACTCAATGGATAAAATGAAATTTTCTGAATTGTTAAAAACTAGTATTGTTATACTAGTGCATAAAAAGGGAGATGTTGAATTGGAACCATAACCCTAGCATCAATAATAGCAAAATTATATGAGAAAATAATTTACAGCAGGATAGCTGGTTTCCTTGAAGCAGAAAACATACTATTCAACTTTCAGCATGGTTTCTGTAGAGGATTTTAAATTGTCAGAGCTGTCTCTGAATTTATACACAACATTACGACACATTTAGAAGAAAGGAATAAAACTATAGGCATATTTCTAGATTTATCATAGGCATTTGACTCAGTGTACCAAGCAGGATGTCTCAGGATGTTTCGTCTGTGTCCCGCATTCGGGAACCCTTGGTTCCATTCCCGTGGTCGACCTACCTGACCCATGGTGTTTTCAGGGGTTTTCCTGTCTCGCCAGGTGAATGCTGGGTAGGTTAATTACATCCCCCGAATTTTATGTCACTCCATTTCATTATTTGAAGCAAAAGGTTAGAAACAGTGATGTATTTAACATTTGAAAGTAATGAGTTGGTAATTCAAACACAAACATCACTTAAATTATCCTTACTTGGACATGTTTCGGAGAACGGTTTGTCTCCATCATCAGCAGTTTTCCGACTGGTTGGATCCGTGGTTTCAGCTCACTTCAGGAAACCACAAATCCAACCAGTTGGATAACTGCTGACAATGGGGACAAACTGTTCTCCGAAACATGTCCAAGTAAGGATAATTTAAGTGATGTTTGTGTTTGAATTAACGACTCATGACTTTCAAACCCCATTTCATCTCCATTTTCATTCCACAACATCTCTCATCTGATGGTCTCTTTCAGGGTAGAAGTGTCAGCAGGTGTCTCGGCGCTGTCATGATTCCTTGGATCAGCCGCCCTCTGTCTCCTCTCACTTCATCCTTCCTCCTGGTAAAGCCCCACTTGGGGCTTAGTGCAATAAACCACAAGTTTTGGTGCCAAATCCCCTCCGTAGTAATCCTAATCCTAATGACTCAGTGTCACATGAATTATTACTATCTAAACTGCAGAAATATGGAGTAAGAGGTAACATTCCTGAAATTATCTCATCGTACCTCCATAATTGACATCATTGTAATGAAACATACTGGAAGCAAGGAAATGTTGTTCAGACAGTTAAAATCAAATATGAAATGATAAAAACAGGAGTTTGCCAGGACTCTGTGCTAGTTCACAATTGTTTTCACTTTATATAAATGATATACAATGCACAGGTGTTTGTAGTATAACATTATATGCCAATGACACATTGTTAATTTGTGCAGACCAAAATATTAGACAGCTAAAAAATAAGGCCTATACATCATTAATGCAAATTTCAGATTATCTGAAAAATTCAAAGCTTCAGATGAATTTCGTAAAACCAAAATATATTTTATTTTAGCTATATGACAGTAATGATCATGTCTTAGTCTTTAGTATCTAAAACATTGAATAAAAAGCTTACATAAAATTTCTTGAAATTTTTATTGTTAAAAACTTATCATACAATACTCATGTTGATATGCTGAGTAAAAGCTATGCAGTTAAGAAAATTATAAACTCATTTAGAAAGAAGAACACAAAAAATGGAATATTATGGTCTAATAGCATATGATATTGAAATATGGGGAGCTATTAGCAACTTAAATTTAATTAGAACACCAATTTTGCAGAAAAAAGTTTCATCTTCAACCTCCCAAGCCAAGAGTCTGTAAAAGAAATATTTAAAAGTCAGCAAATTTTAAGAGTTATATCATTTGTACGTTTATAAGATTATCTTACTAGTCCAGTCAAAAAGTAAATTGACATCACTATCACTACAACACCAGAGAAATAAATAACTACCGTACAGAGTATAAAGCAAAAACTTCAAGCAGCAAAGACACATATATCATAGATATGATCATGTATAATAAACCTCCTTTACATATTAAGTCATCATAATATAATACTTTTAAAAATATTCTGAAAAAAGTCCTGTTTGTACAGTGTAAATGAACTATAACTACTTATTATTGTTTGCATTATTATCATCATTAGTAGTATTATCTAGTTCATATTTAATATGTATATGATGTAATAATGTGTAAATTTGTATGTACATATGTGGCAGTTGTAATTACATTGTAAACTGTTCTGTAAATTTGTCACTTGTAATCCACAACTCTAATGACAATATACCCATATTTTAGGAAAAAAAAAAGTTTTTTCCGGGGTTTTCCTTTATCCTTCAAGACGAATGTCGGGTAACTCTAAGCTCCATAGACCCTGGACTCATTTGAGAATCATTTCACCCAATTCATTCACCATCCGATATAACTTAAAATTGGGGCGGACGTTAAAAAAAAATATATATATATATATATAAAATTTATGTAACAGAACATATTCTTAATCTCTTAATCTGATATATTATGTTCACATGACTTCCCCTATCCATTTTTCAACAAATTCTTCTAATTTAGATAAGCAGTTATAGAAATACTTTTATTATATTTTTTCTTGTAGATGCAATAGAAATAGGGGATGCCTAGACTTAAGTACGTCAAGCTTTTAAAAGGTAACTATGCAATGGCGTCCTGCGCCGTGGTGTAGCGGGCTAAGGCAGCATGCCTTAGTCCCTAGCTACGGAAAGCGGCCCGGGTTCGATCCCACCCATGTGGTGGGAATTTTCGGTCCCGGGTATAGGACTGGTGCCCACTCAGCATCGTGAGGAGAGTGAGGAGCTTGCACTTGGTAAGCGACCCTGGTCATGAAAACCAACATTCCGGCTGAGGGATGCCGAGATGCTGACCAGACCACATCTCCTCCCCCTATCGATTGGATAATCGCCCACCTCTGCCGTGCGTATGTAGGTGTGAGGCCGGCAGTCGGGTTGGTAGGTCAAGGCTCTGCATAGGGCTGTCGCGCCACAGGTTAACCTTTAACTATGCAATGGCATTGAAATTCCGTTCTCTTTATTTGACTAGGAGAAAAGAATAAATAACCACTCACCATTTGAGAAAGACTTAATTACTTTATCATTAAAATCAATAACAAAGAATACCTTCCAAATGGTTTACTCCATAAAAATTTTTCATTTGATATTGTGTGCTTAGTGAGCTTTACATGTTCTGTGTAGTATGATTTTATTTATCTCGGCAAAATCATTCAGAAACTAAGAGCATTTCACAGTCTATTCCAGAAAATTCACGATATGTGATTCATTATATATTCACGATAAAATTTCTTATGATATTTTCAATTTAGAGTCATTTTTGAAAACATCAACTTTTTAAAAAGAGTTACATTTAAGGGTAGTTTAAAAGCAGGGATTTTCTTGAAAATTATTGTTACCTTCTTGAAAGATGCTGAACCTTAATACCTCAATAAATACCAAACATCAAAGATCAAGAACTTTTCATTCTTGAGTTATGCTCTTTATGGACATACAAACATTTTTCTAAAACATTTTCTGGATTCAGAGGTCTTCAAAACTGTATCTTGATACTAAATTTTTTAGGGAATTCAATATGTTTTCTTGCTACTGCTTAGTGATGCAGAAGAAATCTAGTGCTGGGATGAATTGGGTGCACGGAATAAGAAAAATATTACAGGAGAATGGAATGGGTAACATATGGGAAGAATAGGGAGGAGTTAGTCAGATGTTCCTGGATAGAAGTAATAAATAGGGTGTAGGATATAGAGAAAGAAGAATTATTTCGTAGTCTTGGTGATAAGAAAAGTGTAGTGCTTTATAGTCAAGTAAAAATGGAATGGAGCAGAGAGAAATAGGTGGATGTATGCAATAGGTTAAGAAGAGCAGGTTGAACTTGGACTACATTAAGTGTGCACAGGTTAAGAGAAGATTGGATGGGAGCGAACTTAGATAGATGTTCTTTATGTGGAGGAACAGACAATATTTACATTATACAGTAGAATGTGAAGAAAGCAGTTTTTTACCAAAAAATGGGAGAATATTAATATAGAAATTTTAAAAATTAGTATAATGAAGCTACTAAAGGAAGAGGATATACAAATGCTGGGGAATTTATGGAAAGAGCAAGGGAAAAATAGTATAAAAAATAAAGCAAAGTAATATGAAGGTCCACCATGCATAAATAGCCATTGTTAATATATATGGCAGACTAAGGGGCAAAATAGCAACTCAAGTAATGTGTAATAAAATAAAACTGTAATAATTTTTTGTACAACTGGTTCAGAAATAAATACAAATAAAAAAAATACTGCATTCATGAAGAGCAAGTACTAAACCATATGACATAACATTCCTTTTTGTAAAAATGCAGATAAAGAAAAATTAATAATTCTTAATAGTGTTTTAAAGTGAACCTAATATTTTCCATTTCTTTTTAGGTCAATCTGAGTGTACACAAATGGCATTAATGTCTTCTAGATTATACTTTTGTTAATAGCATAGCATGACATTTTTTGTTACTACCTAATTAGAACACAGATCAAATGAAAGAGTTAATAATATTATTTTTTCAGCATTCTTTATGAAGGCAGCTTGCACCAGATGCATTAGTTTAATTGAAGAAAATTGTGTAAGTTTATGCAATGCATATTCACATTTATTTATAAACATAATTTTTTTCTAATACATACATGTAAGTAAGTAAGTTTTATTCACCTTAGGAATATACATTATTCAAGGCGTTGTCAAATTTGTACCCATAAGAATAATACATTTCTTATGAGTAATACAATTATGAATAATACAATAGTAATAAAACTATAATAGAAGTATTTATAAACAGTGGAGCTTCATCAATCAAAAACATCAGCTGAGTAAAACATCAGCTGAGGATGGGGACGCGGTGTCCTTGAAACTTGTCCTAATTTAAAAAGTAAGTGGAGCTTAAGTGTTTATACAGTTCGAGAATTGGTTTAAAAAGTGTTTTTGAATACAATAGTAATTAAATAATGCAATAGCAATTAAATAATACAATAGTAGTTAAATAATACAACAGTGATTAAAGTAATGCAGTAGTAATTAACAGAATAATAATAATACAATTAGTAATTAAGAATAATGTAACTTAGGTCACATAATGTTTAATGTATTACATTTTTAAGAACTAGACAGTAAGAGATATTATAACTTTTAACAAAAAAATCAATATTTCCTTTATTATTTAATTTCACTTCTTAGAAACTCATCTGTTTGTGGCATTATTTTTAGTAGGATATTTCTTACAGCTTTTCAGAAATTTTTATTATTTAAATTTTTTAGCTTAGCTGGGAGTTTATTAAATAGAATGATTCCTTTGTGAGATATGAAATCTAGACTCAGAGTGAGGCTATGATGATTTAAATGTATATTTTTATTGTTCCTTGTATTGTATGTGTGACAATCTGAATTACTTGTAAATTGTGATCTATTCCTATGTATAAAAGAAACTACTTCATAAATATAAATACACGGAACAGGTAGGATGTGAAATTTTTGAAATATTGGCTTGCTTTCTGTTCGTAAGGGAACCTTTAATATTCCTTTTTGCATCTTATATATACACAAGGACTTGGATGTAGACCCCCACAGAATAATTCCATATGTAATTATAGGCTGTACATATCCAAAATATATTGTTTTTAATAACTCAATGTTTAATACGTTTGTTAGAATTCGGAACGCGTAGCACAGTTGACTTGGCTTTTCACCTAATTGCTTTATATGATGCTCCAAATTTAGACTGGAATCAATCCACACTCCCAAAAATTTTGTGATCTGAGTTTCTGTTACAAAGTTAATGAGAATCTGGATGGGGTCATACCAAGTTTTTTTACTAAAGTTAATGGAGACAGTTTTATCTGTATTAGCTACTAATTTATTATTTATAAGCCACTGATCTGTGTTCTGTCATGTCTCGCTTACTATTGTTTGCAGATCAACAGAACTTTTATTACCAATTACTATATTGATGTCACCGGTGAATAATACTGTGTTTGCATGTCTTAAATTCAAGGGAAGATCATTTATATAAACTAAAAACAACACTGGGCCGAGAATGTATATATGCATTTAATGAAATACATCAAATACATGAAATACATCAAAATTAATATAAGTTATTATAAAAAAGTTAACTATCAACAAGGGGAATTGCCATTCATTTACTGAATAATGAGCTCATTCATTCAGTATTTTAAAAAAACAGTTTTTAAAAATTTAAAATATTTAGACTAAGTATAACAGCAATGTATCTTAAAATACTTTAGACTCCTTTCTGATATAACATTGCTCAAATTAGCCTATGTAGATTTACTTGTTTTTCTAGTGCATTTGTCTTGCACATCCAGTTTTAGTACAATTACATAAAACTGATAGAATATATTCATATGGGAGAGCTTTGTTTCCAGAGTCTTAAAAGATTTCTGCAGAAAGGTATTAGGTATTTGTTTCTGTAGTAGAAGAAAAAAAATAAAATATATTCTTAATTCAAATATTACTCGCAGAAAATCTACAGAGGATAAGGTATGCATATATTTATTAATATAAACACTTAACGAAAACAATATCACTTTGAAATTTTGGCAACACATTTTCACAGATCTCTGCCACAACTGAACATATTTGGAATCAGCGTTTGAGGAAAATCTTACCTCTTTGTAGAGTAGAAAGACCTCTTGTGCCCAACGAAGTTTCGATTCCTTTTGAAACATCAACATAAAATTATTAAGTTAGAACTCCCGCCAAAGTACAACCTCTGTGGTTACGCTCTATACCAAAAGATGACACTGCAAATGTGTTGTTAGTGCTGCCATCTAGTGAGTTCATTTTACATTCATTTTGTGGTCCGAATAATGGTGACGAGGAAAAAGATGTTCTGTAATAGTTTCAGTCGCCATAATCACAATTCCAAAATAATACTTTGCGACAAAGATAATGTAATAACTTAGTAGTCATGAGAAATAGCAAATGTGTAGTAATTGTTTATACCTTGGTGTGCTAGTGAGCCTGGAAAGTTGCAAAATGTCATTCTATATCAGACTTGCGATGTTGAGAGCATGCTGGCTTACGATTAACACGTGCTGTTGGTCAATGATTTTACTCTGGTTTTATATTACGTGTTTATGTTCAAATTAGAAATTTTTGTATGCTTTAAAGTAGAACAATTTTAACTAAGACACAACTACTCAGCAGAGTAGAAAAACGGCATGAATGTAGTCCACACAGTGCTAATATGTACATTTGCAATTTTGTATACTATAAACAATTGCATTGCTAATCAAATGTATGTTAAATAGTATACAATTAATGCTGGGCGGCACTTTCGCAGATAAAGTTGCACAAACAGCATAGAGGCAATTTTCTGATGTTGCTCAATGTCCAATATCTATTCTTTCGGTTTTCTAATTGCACTGAGAGCTTTAATGTCCCAAAGCTTTCTTCATGTTCAAAATATTTCGCTTATATATTATATACAGAGCGACAGGATGATTATATGGTGTTAATTGCTACATAGGGTTACCAGCCGCTGAAGAAAACCCAACACACCCTATAAGTTTTGCCCGGGTCCGGGGGAATTTCTGAAAAATGTGTAATATTCTGCATTTTGAAGAGTGTAAATTAACTTTAGTTTCAAACTGATTAGCATCTCCATAAATATTGTAAAAATTTGTTTTTGAAAATAGTGGAAATACGTTATTTCTGCACACAGCGCTAATATTGAGAGTATTTTTACCCCCACTATCACGACAGAAACCATCAATGAAAGGCATTTGTTCTAGTAAAATGTAATTTTAAGTATTAAGTGGTATATAACGCTATAATTGCACATCACATGTTTTTAATAAAATATGTCCTTATGTCTTGACAACTACTGTCACACTTTATTAATTCCCTTAAAAAAATAAACTTTTTTAAGTGTACGTCCAACGTCGTATCGGACGATAAATGAAATGTGTGAAATGATGCTTAAATCTGTGGCTTAAACTAACCCATAATTACCCGACATTCATCTGGCAGAATAATGGAAACTCCGAAATAAACCTCATCAGATAACACCCCGACAGACAATTTAACTTGAGACCTCTTGAAGTGAGGTAGATACGCTACAGAGACGGGCAAAAATAAACCTATATAACTATATGTTTAAGATAATTTGTTTGGAGTTTAATTTTGCTACTTAATTTAAACTTTTTATGATATTATACACTTTATACCAACAATGTCCTACAAGAAATAACACAAACACTAATTCTACTATTCTTGTTATAAAAGAACTGATATTTACATTAAAACTAGAACCCCATAAAGACGGGTTAAAAAGACAGTATCATTGTAATATATGGTGTTAATAATAGGATATACAATAACAGGAGGAGTTTCAGAATAACATTATTATGTTTGTACAATGTCAATGATTGTCATGATAGTAGTGATCGTCATTCGTTACAATTGACGGTCTCCCTGCCATAGAGTACATTAGTGTTTACATGAAACATCTAAAACGGTTGGCGCTGCATGCTACATGGTGGCACTGCATGGCACACTAAACAGATCTAACATGTAAGTTTTGACCTTGAAATTCGCGAAGTGAGTGTCCTGCAGTATCGGCCACCTTGGGTCTTTTTACCTGTAGTTTATAACCATTATAATCGTCATTAGAATACTAGCATGTATTTGCTTACCTCACTAACTTTTCTGAGATATTTCAGTTAATGATAATTGCTCTGATACTTATTCAATAATCTTTAGAACTAATAAGCATAAACTTATTCCTATCAATTCAACTCAGTTCAACAAAATTTGCTTATAGAAATCACAAATACCTACATCAATTCTCTGATCTATACTATCAACTGACTTCAACTTCTGAACTGTCTCCAGTTTTCTTCAACGGTTTCAAAACAATAATGTACATTTTAGTGTTTTCTTAACCGATTACTCCCACTAAGATGCTGTTTTCTTTACCTCTGTAATTGACTTTCATAACTGGGTATCCTCAACGTGTCTTATTTTATTTTTAACTCTTTTCAGATTTCCTTTTTCTACTTTATGTCTCTCTTCAGTTCGATTTTTCCTACTCATTATCTTTTGAAAGGGGAAGATATCAAGATCTCACTTGCTTAAGTTCTCGGTCTTTTTTATCTTATTTCAGACGCCGTTGTTAAGCAGAGATGTTTTAAATGATTTCATTGAAAACGAATGTAAACAGATTCAGATCGTTTTTTTTTTTTCTTCTTTTCATTGCTTCATTAAAAACCGTATTGAATTATCTGAGGAGTTAATCCTACGAAATTATCTGATTAGTTGTTCTTATCCAAGTGGGCTTTGAAATACAAAAAATACCTAAAGCTACCTCTCTTGCGGTAATGTTAGGTATAAACTTTCCTAAAGCCAGTTTCAAAAACTCTTCATTCCCTTTCCCTTACCTTTACACTTCTTGTCATTTCTCTTTAAACAAATTAATAATAATAATAATAATAATAATAATAATAATAATAATAATAATAATAATAATAATAATAATAATAATAATAATAATAATAATAATAATAATAATAATAATAATAATAATAATAATAATAATAATAATAATAATAATAATAATAATAATAATAATAATAATAATAATAATAATAATAATAATAATAATAATAATAATAATAATAATAATAATAATAATAATAATAATAATAATAATAATAATAATAATAATAATAATAATAATAATAATAATAATAATAATAATAATAATAATAATAATGTACATTCGAAACTGAGATTACTTCTGCTGAAATACAATGGGGTAAGTATGATATCTATTCATACTGTGCTTCTGAAAACGAAATTATTTACCTAAAATGGAGTACCATAGGCATAAAAAGTGTAAGTGTTGCAGCAAACACAATTAAACAGAAAAGTCAAAACATCGAAGACCAACCGACTCAGGTGCTCAGGCAGTTTCGTCTGTGGCCCGCATTCGGGAGACTCGGGTTCGTTCTGATCCATGTATTTGTTCGGGGTTTTTTCCGGGCAGGTTAATTACATCCCCCGAATTTCCTGTTCCTCCATTTCATCTCCATTATCATTTCAATATCATCTTTCATCTGGTGACATCTTTCAGGGCAGGAGTATCGGCAGGTGGTGCATGGCAGGATGATATGCTCTGAGTAAAACACTTCCTCCTGTGGTATGACGGTTGCCGGTCTCCGAAGCCAGGTCTCGTGGTGGGACTGTTTTCGAACCACAGTAGGGTGGGATGTCCGTTGTCCTGGCCTGCCGGGGGAAGTTGCCATCTAAGTAAAATATAGGGACTGCACTGCCATGGTTCGTTGGGACGGCCGCCCTCCGTCTCCTCTCGCCTCATCCTTCCTCCCGGATATCCCCACTTGGGGGCATAGGTACAATTAACCAAGTCTAATTGTGCCGAGGCCCCTCCGATATAACCCAGTTCCAGTATACAGCATAAGTGCTGTTGCTGCGTGCCCTAAATAGGATTTCACCGCAGATAGATTTTTAGAGGTGTATTTGAAGGGTTATTGATTTCAAGTGGGAACAGGTTTAGGATTTACATTGTTGCTCCTCTGGGTCTGGTAGAAGATGCAAAATCCACTGCACCATGGTGGTTGTCGTTAAAAGCAATCTAACTTGTGATCGTCTAAGGAAAATTTTGAGGTCAATCAGCTCTTTATTGGATTAAATATGAAGTTCAGCTTTTACTACTGTATGGAATTATTCCGGTGTTTTCTCGGGCGCCTGCAAGCCATGCGGGGGATTGGATACTGCCTAAGCTGGCGTCTTCTGGAATCATAATCTGCAAGGCACCTAAGCAGGGTAATCCTGCATAGAATTTTGCAGCCCGACGCCTGATTTCATTCTCCACGCATGGAAGAGATGAGGCTTCATGAAATCATCTCACGGGCCCACAGAAGAGAGACAAATCCTCTTATTTTGCGCACGTATGTATTAGGCAGCTTTCCGAGGCCATGCGCCATATCTCACAAGCGTATAACCAGAACCCAGCATGGGGTACACTAAGGCAAATACCCACAGCACTCGTCCCGGAGTGCACTTGCTCACACAATCTTGCTAAGCACTAACTGCTATAGGAAATTGGTGACATCTAGCGGCTCATAACAACAGAGTCGATGATGTTTTCATCAATATTTGTAATAGTAATTACATGTTTATATTGCACGGCACATTGGTCACTACTAACTGCTTTTTCTTTAATTTTATGTGCACAGTTTAACTGCTGTGGTACACAGTGTCACATTCTATATTGGGTGTGAAAGGGCTCTTAATTTGCTCAGAGTCTCTAAGGTCTCTTTAACAGACTTGAGGTTCATTTACGTGTCGTAAATTTACGACACAGGACCATCGGCTTTACTTCCCTTCCTAAGGAAGCTATATTACACAGCAAAAGTGCATTAACCTCCGCATGAAGGATTGCCTGGATGCTTATGGTGGTAACGCCCTAGCCTACTGAACCCAAGGTAGAAGGTAGATCATCATCATCATCATATTATTATTATTATTATTATTATTATTATTATTATTATTATTATTATTATTATTATTATTATTATTATTATTATTATTATTATTATTATTATTATTATTATTATTATTATTATTATTATTATTATTATTATTATTATTATTATTATTATTATTATTATTATTATTATTATTATTATTATTATTATTATTATTATTATTATTATTATTATTATTATTATTATTATTATTATTATTATTATTATTATTATTATTATTATTATTATTATTATTATTATTATTATTATTATTATTATTATTATTATTATTATTATTATTATTATTATTATTATTATTATTATTATTATTATTATTATTATTATTATTATTATTATTATTATTATTATTATTATTATTATTATTATTATTATTATTATTATTATTATTATTATTATTATTATTATTATTATTATTATTATTATTATTATTATTATTATTATTAAAGACCGCGCCGTGGCTCAGTGGTTAGACCGCTTGGCTCTCACCAAGGCGGCCCGGATTCGATCCCAGGCGACCGCAAAGTGAGATTTGTGGTGGACAACACGGTGCTGGGACGGGTTTTCTCCGGGACCTCCGGTTTCCCCCACCATCTCATTCCACCGGTGCTCCATCTTCATATCATGCATCATCAGTGTCAGCCTGCGGTGCCGTATGTAGTAAAAGCGGGCGTTAAACACTACACATTTACACACATCATCTTATTACCTTTATTATTATTATTATTATTATTATTATTATTATTATTATTATTATTATTATTATTATTATTATTATTATTATTATTATTATTATTATTATTATTATTATTATTATTATTATTATTATTATTATTATTATTATTATTATTATTATTATTATTATTATTATTATTATTATTATTATTATTATTATTATTATTATTATTATTATTATTATTATTATTATTATTATTATTATTATTATTATTATTATTATTATTATTATTATTATTATTATTATTATTATTATTATTATTATTATTATTATTATTATTATTATTATTATTATTATTATTATCATTATCATTATCATTATCATCATCATCATTATTATTATCATTATCATTATCATCATCATCATTATTATTATCATTATCATTATCATTATCATTATTATCATTATCATTATCATTATTATCATTATTATTATTATTATTATTATTATTATTATTATTATTATTATTATTATTATTATTATTATTATTATTATTATTATTATTATTATTATTATTATTATTATTATTATTATTATTATTATTATTATTATTATTATTATTATTATTATTATTATTATTATTATTATTATTATTATTATTATTATTATTATTATTATTATTATTATTATTATTATTATTATTATTATTATTATTATTATTATTATTATTATTATTATTATTATTATTATTATTATTATTATTATTATTATTATTATTATTATTATTATTATTATTATTATTATTATTATTATTATTATTATTATATTATTATAGCAGTAGCAGTAGCAGTAGCAGTAGGAGTAGGAGCAGGAGCAGGAGCAGGAGCAGGAGCAGCAGCAGCAGCAGCAGGAGCAGGAGCAGGAGCAGCAGCAGCAGCAGCAGCAGCAGGAGCAGGAGCAGGAGCAGGAGCAGGAGCAGCAGCAGCAGCAGCAGCAGCAGTGCCAAAAATCACACAACTTTAAATAGGATTCCAGTGGGATAATTAAGTCTTTGGATCAGAAAAGATCTCACAAAGATTCAGAAAATGTAATTAATTCTTTATACCAGAGATTTTATACACGACTACGAAAGTCAGTCCTATAAAATGTAGAACTGACATTCTTCTCTATACGCCTTTGTTGTTTTAATAAGTTTAAGACTGGCGTCCACTGAATACACACTACCAACAGTGACACTGGTAATACCCAAATGAAGTGATAACTAGGAAAATACATTTGTGAATGAAACTTTCCACTCTTAAGTATATGGGTATTCTTGACCCCGCGTGTCAAGCGACCTCTATCCTCCCACTTCTGTTTACTGTTTACAGCTTATAAGCAAACTTTGATCCAATGTTGGAACACAGTTAACGTAATTAGTAATTAAGATACATTTAGGGAAGAAGGACGTATATTTTGTAACATACCAAAATACTGCAATGTACTACGCGCCAGTGTGTGAGTGTGTATGTGTGAGTGAGGTAATTGTTTACCAAATTAGCTTTCCTCAACTGGAGGTTGCCTTAAACAAAGTGAATGACTACTGGTCAGAGAGAAGTGAAAGATGAGATTTTTTTCTCTGAAGAGATCAAACCTCAAAGGTGTTATGTGCTTTTTCCATTTGATGCAAACCCAACTACTTGGATATAGGAGTCTGATACATTCACATAGTTTATGAAGAGCATGAACTGTACCAGTAACATGAATAATTTTTTACAAAACTCTCGGAAAGATTTGACTTGCTTTTATCATATACCATTTGTGAGAAATAGTAATACGGTTTTTTATACCCTATTTTAACTCCAATCGGCGACCGTTCTCCTTTGGAACATACTGAAGGTGTTAACTCGTATTCGTTGAGTTTTCATCATTAATGTGTTAGTCGAGATATGTTAATAACATCTTACTATGCCTTCTTTCATCCACATGCCCTGGCCCGCCTCGGTAGCGTGGTGGTAGCATGTCTGCCTTACGTTCAAGAGGTCCCAAGTTCGAATCTCGGTCAGGGTGAGTTACCTAGATAAAGTTTTTCCGGGGTTTTCCCTTATCCTGAAAGACGAATGTCAGGTAACTCTAAGCTCTATGAACGCCGGGCTCATTTGAGCATCATTTCACCCATTCAATTCATCGTCCGATATGACTTAACGATTATAAAAAAAAAAAAAAAAAAAAAAAAAATCCACATGCCCTCCTCGGTAGCGTGCTAGTAGCATGTCTGCCACACGTTCAAGAGGTCCCGAGTTCGAATCTCGGTCAGAGTGAGTTACCTGGACAAGGTTTTTTCCAGGGTTGTCCCTCATCGTAAAAGACGAATGTCGGGTAGCTAAGCTCTATGGACCCTGGGCTCATTTGAGCAGCATTTCACCCATTCCATTCATCGTCCGATATGACAACGTTGGAGGACGTAAATTACAAAAAAAAAAAAAAAAAAAAAAAAAAAATCATCCACATATACTGTATGGGGTTAGGCTTTGGGGTAATTGTGCTACCTCGAAAAATGCATTCATATGGCAAAAGAAATCTCTCAGACTAATTCTAGGATTAGGACAACAGGATACATGTAAGCCTAGCTTTATAGACCTTAAGATAATGACTTTACCGTCAATGTATATATACACCAATATCATACACGTTAAAGAAAATCAAAACTTATTTATAAATCGTTCATCAGTACACAGTTATGACACTCGATGCAAACATAATTTAGATACACCCCGTAACCGATTGAGCAAGACCATAAATAGCCACTGTTATCAACAGTTAAAATTATTCAATAAGCTTCCTCCGGAAATAAAAGAACTGCCACAAAACAGATTTGTTATAGTATTAAAAAACTGGTTTAAACAAAAAGCATTTTATAGTGTACAAGAATACTTAGAATATAACATACATGCTAGTGAATTTATGTAAAACTATTGTAAATTATAGTAGTAGGCACCTAATTTTAGTTAATTAGTTAATTAATCACTTCTCCACACAAGCCATATATAGGCTAAGATATTTGATGGATAGAATCAACATGAAAAATTCAATGCCATGGCCGTGATTTGAACCACGGATCTCCTGGTTTCCGTCCAGTCGCTCTTAACCTCTGAGCTACCATGGCCAACGTACCGTCCTGCCATTAAATTCTCCAGTTGACTCGTATATTTCCCCGGTGGACCACTAGGGGCTCTCACATCCGAGATACACCGTTTGTGGCGACTTACTATTGTAAGTACTTAAGTCCCAGGCTTCATCATTTAACTGGAGAATGTAATGTCAGGACGGTACGTTGGCCATGGTAGCTCAAAGGTTAAGAGCGACTGGACGGAAACCAGGAGATCCGTGGTTCAAATCCCGGCCATGGCATTGAATTTTTCATGTTGACTCTATCCATCAGGTACCTAATTGTTTAATTTTATTATTACTGTAGTAAAGTTATTAACTTACGATAATTACTACCTTAAGCCATGCAAATAATCTGATTTCACCTAGAATTATATATGCATTAATTTGTAAACCTTCTGTACTTGTAAATACTTTTTCATAACTGACGAAACCTATTGCTTCATGTAAGCTTAATGGTGAATAAAGGATTATGATTATGATTAGATCACGCACACATTCGCATTCTGATTCATTGTTCCAGACTCTGGGGAAGATGAGGAATTATCTTGGTCGGAGAAAAATCCCCACCCCTACCGCCGGGAATAGAGCCCTGGATCCCTAGCACGGCAGTAAGGTGCTCTGTCGACTGTGTTACGGGTCCAGTCAGTAATACGTTGTGATATACCATTTGGTTTTTCTTATGCTTAGTTTAACTGCATAACCTCACAAGTGTTACATATATTACTTGTTGCAGATAATTCTTTAAGTGCCATTAAATATGACTGCACTCTAATTGACCAACATTTCTGATTTTTCTAAAAGTCATATCCTGCTTCATCAATCCTCGCCCAAGTCTTTTATTTTAACATGCTGCCCTACGTTTTTGCAAAGTTTCATGTTAGGAAGGTATTTCTATCTTAATGTTGGTTCTTTAGGAGCTCGTAATCATAAACCTTCCCAATTTGAAGTTTATTTACTTTTTAAGCAGGGAACCCGCTACAACAAAAGCCCTGCATCAATCTAAACAAACTGCTGAGGACGCGATTTGACACTTGATTTAATCTTTGGTGTGGTTTTCAAGATACACAGTTTACATTACGAACTGAAAAAGGAATGTGATCTTTATGCGTCATTCACATACGTCATCCCAAGCGTTTATTCTAGCACATAAACATTCAAAGTATATAAAGTAAACAGATAGCAGTGAGAAAAACTGAGGTGTCAAGTTTGTTATTCCGACCTAACCGTTTCGGTTTACCTTATGCGATAAGGTGAACATTCTCCAATATCTATGATATATGAAAAATGGTCCTGGATAAATACCAACAGAAATCATATATTAATTCTGAGTTATGTATCTATGAAAGATTATGAGAAACGGCATTGACATGCTTTTTCTTCAAATTATGTAGATATTTTTATGTGAAAAACATTTCATATTTACGTCCATGACCTTTATTCAGAACCCCCCCCCCCCTTTTAAGCATTTATGCATGTGTTTGCAGAAAATGTATTTAAGTATCGGCTCCTTGGATATTTTATATAAACTTTCACGGCCGGAGCCGAATTTGTAGACCTATCACTGCAGTTCTGAAACGAGCATTAGCAACATACGTGACTCATATGCACTCTCATACACTCAATTTTCAGGGCTCAGGAGCCGTTGTCTGCTGGAGTTGGCAGATCCAGACGTTTCGTTCACGACTGCGGTGGACATCATCAGTGCCGTGATCTGGGTGAAGATTCAGTCGCAACTGAACATTAATTATTCTCCAACTGACTTGCACTGTCCCGGTAAACCACTAGGAAATTCTCATATACACACGAGACAACTCCTTAATGGCGACTTACAACAATGTAAGGATGGCAATGCGAGTCAGCTGGTTGTTCAATGGTTAGAGCAACCGGACGGAGACTCAACCTGTCCAGAGTTTGGCCTACAAACCGCTGGTGTCTGCCTCACGTTCAAGAGGTCCCGAGTTCGAATCTCGGTCAGGGTGAGTTACCTGGATAAGTTTTTCCCGGGGTTTTCCCTTTTCCATAAAGACGAATATAGGGTAGCTTTAAGCTCGATGGACCCTGGGCACATTTGAGCATCATTTCACCCATTCTATTCACCGTCCGATATGACTTAACGTCGGAGGACGTAAAATTAAAAAAAAAAAAAAAAACACCGCTGGTGTGAAAGGACAATTTAATTTCCATTAATAGTTTTCTTCTTCTTTACTTTATCCCTAGGAGTACCACTTACAATGGTGATAAAGGATTCTTGTTCCTCTATTCCTTAAGGTCGGCCCTGAGGAATCGAAGCTTTGGATCCGATAGAGAACCAGGTTGGGTGATCAGCCCAATGCTTGGTGTGAACGTGAAGGAAGTGGATGATAGTATGAGGGTGAGATGAATGATCGGAAAGATGACGATGAAGCAGTTAGAATGCTAGCGGGGGAAACCGGATGACCTGGAGAAAACCCGTACCAGCGCCGTGTTCTCCACCACAAATCTCACTTCGCGGCCGCTTTGGTGAGAGCCAATCGGTCTAACCACTCAGCCACGGCGCGGCCACAACAATAGTTTTTAAGTGTAAGAATTGTGAAGTATGTGGCTAAGAATGGAAGGATTAGTCCACCTCATCCCATACGAAGAACTATTATAACTATATTATGTGGAAAGCTGGTCCAGTAACTACAATACAAGAATCTTTTGGAAAAGTCTTTTCCGATGAAGTTATGTGTAACACACAAATAGGAAGCAGAGAGAAGAGTAGAAGAAACAAGTTCTACTAAAATCTTGCATTCATAGATAATCTCACGTTGATAGTTCCAGAAGATTCTAGCTATCTTTTGATGGAGCTTCTAGTATTTATGTTGGGTCTTAGCACTTCCACGTTTACTTATTTCTATTCATTCCGCAATTGCTCGGCATCAATTTTCCAATAAGTTTGGGACATAACTGCTGCGTAACATAGAATAAAGAACAAAAAAGCGTTCCATCGCGTTCAAGGAAATATCAGCTTATTCAGAGTATCTTAATGTATATGTCGGAGTAGTTATTAATTATGATTGACGGGATAAAAACTATTTCTGCGGAATAACAATCGCGGACCTTATTTCTCAGGTGGTTAGCAGCTAACCTCCAAATTTGGAGGTCTCGGGTTTTATTCCGAGGGGTGGGTGGAAAGTAGAGCCTGCAAGTTTGAAAAGGACTTTGAATGAGTGTGTATGAATTTAATGTTTATAAAAACAAAAGCAGAATAGTATATTATGCAACAAGACTATAATGGCAGTAATTAAAACGCGAGTATTATTATTAACCTCGCTTCGCTTCTCTCCGTTCGCTAGGTTAAGCTCGATTATGTATCTAAATTAAAGGTTTCATTTCGAAGTATTCATTTCTGGTTTGAGTAATATGTTACGATCGTTATTCCTTTATCTAAAGTGAGACGTAGTACGTAGTTCACAGGTGTGTGTGGAAATATTGATTACTTCCCTATAAACAGCTGTTAACGTGTGACACAATTTAACCTAAAAGAAAGTATAGACAAACTAGAACAAATTGAACTTATTGAAATATCATTTGTAATTAATGCTAATGATAATACGAACACAACTGACTTTATTTCAGATATAGGTTAGTTATTGTACAGTTCCTGAAATAAGTCAATTTTGTGCCTAATGTTCAGTGTTGGTTTCAAAATAGAATAGTGAGTCCATAAGATCGAAGATTTCATATTTTGAGACAATTCTTCGAAATACACTGTGAATGCATTTTCTGAGAACGAATTTATACCTTTTGATTTTCTCCAATCCATGAATTGTGAATAGAATTTCTCGTACATCTTCTTTTACTTTTGTGGCAACAAGTTATTGGTAATATTGAGTGCTTTTGCCGTAATTTCTGCCTAAGTTCAATGTCACTGTTACTAGTGTCAGACATGAATTTTTTTAAACTGGCTCTAGTACCGTTGTCGATAGAAACGAGAATAATCGATACTTGCGCTTTCACAATGTTACGTGCCACTTCTGATTGGTCAAATACCAATACTTTAATGAACAGGTGTACTTTAATGAGGCCTATTAAAGTACTACTACCATTCGTAAAAATACTAAAGTTTGACATGTTCCAGCATAAAGTAATGTTAACCCAAAGAATAGCGCAACCTTAAACAAGTGAACGTCACTACCGATGAGAAGTTTCAAAGGTTAAAAGCTGCCGAATGACCTGAAATAATACTTGTAAATGGATCAAAATAACCTCACGCCTCAGGACAGTGGAGTTCCCCAAGTTTTCTTCAGTTTTACTTTCTCTACCACGTACGCAGTAGGTAGACAAATGTTACAAACCACTCAAAAGATCGATGTTGAATATCTCATCAGAATTTATTTTAGAGGGCCATGATTGAGTGAATCAGTAAGTGAACATGCGTGTATGTGTGTGTGCGTGAGAGAGAGAGAAAGGGAGAGAGAAAGCACAAGTATAACTTAAACTCTGTATTTAATTCACCATCTTCTATTTGTAAGAGTACAACGTTAAGATTTTCAAAATATTCCCAACCACAAACTAATCTTTACGTGAAACA
Organism: Mantis religiosa; assembly: GCA_030765055.1. NCBI lineage: Eukaryota > Metazoa > Arthropoda > Insecta > Mantodea > Mantidae > Mantis > Mantis religiosa. Next base: position 101,650,623 of record CM060954.1, on the reverse strand, counting down.
TTAAAATATAATTATTTTTCAAAAATCACCCAATCGATGTTCATAAAATAACACATATTTAGGTTAGTCACGCTGTAAATTAAATATATGAATTTTCTGGGACTATCCTTTGAATTCTTGTTTTATTCGGAAGGAAATTTGTACGATCTTGCATAACAGATAAACGTTGGGCAATATATGAAAACTCACACAGATATTTCGCATTCTTAAAAATGTATTTATCTACAATTTTTCGTTTCATAATCATTTCTAAGATATTCTTAGGACAGCTCAATATTTCATTATTTTAACGTCCTGCCGATATTCAATTGCTTCTTGCCATTGCATGGACTGAGTTTGGCGTTTTAAAGGCAATATTGTAACATCCAATTCTTAAATACTTCACTGTTTCTTTTGTATCTGTAATGAAACGTATGCATTTCTGCAAAGGTTTATCTCAATTAAAATGAAGTAGATAGAGAAATAAGCTTTCATAAGATTAATTTATTAAGTATACTAATTTACAAACATTAATGATAAAGTGATGTAAATGTAGTGCATCAGGTTTTTTATTTATGGATCATTTGACGAGTTCCAATAAAGAGTTCAAGCAGGTTTTCGCAATCTACTTTGATATGGAAAAAAAAACTTTGGAAGAAACAATGTGACTTCTGCTAAATTAGAGTCACGTAAAACCTACGAAATTATTCGCAGCTGCCAAGAATTAAAAGGTTGTTGTTATTTATTCTGAGACGGTTATAACTGCGTGAATTAAAATTTTGTTTCCATCAGTGAAGCTTTATGATTGCAATTTTGATTGTTATCAGTGCTTGTGGAGAATGCTTGGTTTATTGACAGAATACCGAGTGAAATTATTCCGCGGTTTCGTGTAAACCTCGTATTCGAGAGGTCCCAGTTTCGATTCTCATCCACCACCCACTCATACTTTAGGTTTTTCCCTGATAGGAAACGCTAGAATAATTTTTTATCTTCCTTTCCAAAATTTCCTTTTTATTCCGCTCATTCTAAGCTTTCTAAAGTGCATCTAGGTTACGTGGTGTGTGGTGGTGCCGGACAGATAGCGCGGATGCTTGATCAAAAGAAAGTGAACATTAGGGGGCTGCTTGGTCGACGGGTCGTGCGTTCCACTCTCCAGGCAGCTCCGACAGTGGGAAGTGCCTTCGCATCTAAAGGGACTTCGCGCGACTAATTTCTTTTTCCTCAGAGGAGCCTATCCTAGATGGATCTAATTCTGCAAGATATAGTCCTTTGTTGTAAAGCCTAATCAGACCCTAGTGACAGAATATTCGTAAAACGAAGACATTCGGCTTTACATTCGAATGTGTGCTGAATTAGGGCATATGCCTGTAAAAATGAATGAAAAGGCTTGATTATGCACCCAGGAAAACACGTCATAAAATAAAAAACTCCGAAGTTTCCATAATTACTTCATCGATCGATGAAAAACCAAATGTTTCCGAGAGTGGTACGGGAAGGTTCAAGCAAACGTCATAGAGCCAATAAATCTGAAGGAAGGAAACGGAGGTTGATCACTCTGGTTTCAAGAGCATATTCGAATGCATACTCATTATTAAACAGCCTCCGAGAAGCTGCTTAATAATCTTCAGGTTTGTCCTCTCAATCTTCAGGACATGAAACGAAAAGAAAAGAGAAAGAAAATCAATTAAAGTTGATGAAACAAGTGAAGTCGAAAAACCCGGATATGTTGTACTGACGTGCCTTTCTCTACTTCATCAACAAGCTATTGTTACAAAACCTATTTTTCGATCCAATAGAAAATCTATCCAAAAATAGTTTTATTGTATATTTCCTTGTAGGTACAATGGAAATAAAGAGAATTCAATAAGCTTAAGGAAAATACAATATGTTAAAAGGTAGTCCTTGCATGATGGATCCGACATTCTATTCATGACTAAGACATAAAAATAAAAAACCAATAGCGACTTCATATTTGGGAAAAATATATTTGTAAATTCAAACCAATAATAAGGAATATCTCAGAAATGGTTAGCTCCACACACAGCAACTGACAAAATTGTGTTCTTTAACAAGATCTTCATTTTCTGTGTAGCAAGATTTTGTCTATCAAATAAAACAGGAAGTAAACGCCCAGGTGATAAATTAATAGTAAAATTCAATCATCATATATGAATATATTCCACGTCTGAATTTAGAATTAACTGAATTATCAGGTAATACATTTAAATGCAAATTATATGAATGGTTAGTTTCCAAACCTTATTATTCAATACAGGAATACTTTAACAGGTGTAGTTAAACTTTGGCTTATGTCATGAAGTATTCTTATTTCCTCATTTTATTTTAAGTCTCTATATTTGTATATCTAATATAAGTATTTTATTGATTTTTTTATCTTCACTGTATTATAACTGTATTAATTTGTACTCTATGTTTGACTTTGTCTATTGCTGTAATAAGCTTAATGACAATAAATCATTATTCAATAAACATATTGGATGTTCATATAGTCCCTGCAAATACATGAAGTTAAATAGAAAAAACACGCAGGATATCAGCATTGAAAGCAAGAAATTCAACTTTCCACCACTACGGCTCGAAAGTAAAGTGAATAAAAACATTATCGTTGAAAATAGTTGTTTATGATAAAATGGGAAAAGGAGAATTTTATTCTGTAAGCAGGATAGCTTGCGGAATAAGCGAAAGCGTGTGGAACAGAATAAAATTTTGAGCATTAGTTGCATATAGTATTTTTAGACAGTATGAAATATTTATAGATATATTGTTGATAAGAAATAGTTTATTTTACCTATTTCGGAGATCTGAAGCTTAACGTGCTGCGATGTTCAATTATTGCCTTGCTTAGCATCAGTGTTGGCAGCATGACGAAACATTCTGTATAAAATCTTATATAAAGGAGGCAATGAAACTAATAAAACAAAAATAATATAATAATAGGTTAAAACCTTCACAAACATTTAAAATTATTAACGGGTTACAAGTTTCACTAAACTTGCTGTTCTCTTGAGGAAATTGTAATGTTTATAGTGGAATTATTGCAATTTGAAATACTTATTCCTTGCGTAGAGAAAGTAGGAATTGAAGTGTTAGTTACACTATTTGTTATAGGCCCATTGAATTTGAAATAATCTGTGAAGTATTTTTCTTCTTGTTTTCGATGGAATTTTCTCGATAGCCTTCGGTAACGGTAGATGGTTTCCAACCACCATGGCGTTTAATTGTGTTCAAATCTGCACCCGGATCTGTCAGAAGAGAAGCAGAGGTTCTTCTGAATCAATGTCCACTATGAACATGGCCTACCTGATTGAGTCATTAGTTGCATTGCACAAGAAATTAAAGTTGGCTACATTGGAGGGTTTAACAATGTTTAACTCTTCGTGGCAGAGATATCCAAAGCTGGGCTTTTAACGTCATCTGTCTAAAATCACATTTTATCGGCGTTGTAAGGTCGTTTGTCACATTTCCAATTAATGGTTAAGAGGGGTGTACAGAACACCTCACCACTACTGAGAAATTAAACTATTTTATGCCAAATATTGTGGCTCTATTTTCCAAGAAACCATTTAGCAGTGCATATAGACGCAAATAGGCAGTTATGGACCATTAAGTTTCAACATAATTGGCATTGTAATAGGTTGCGGAGTTCTCAGATTACACGGGAGCTATAATGTGGCAAGCATTAACAACCCTTCCTGACACGGAAGCTAAGCGGTCCAATGGGCGAGGCTAGTAGTGATTGATTCAACTGCTAAATTCATGGGAGCTACTTTATATGTTTAAACACTCTAGTATCGCTAATTCAAATGAAGGAATTCATTCAAGAAGTACTAACGCTACAAATTAAGCATTTCATTCCAGAAATGAAGTATTCATCCATAAACTTAACTGATGCATTACACCGGCTATCTATAATCTCATATGCGATTTGTTATAGCCTCTTCTCACTTCATTATAATGCGGATGATCCATTTGGAGGGATAGCACAGCAACCAGTTAAATGCGTGTAGTGATATTCTAAACTTCAAAGTGTAATATCATAGCACATTTGCGATAAGAAAATAAAATAGGTATCATGTTCCAACACCATTTCATTGGACAAAAGGGTCCGTAATTATTAGAATAAAACATTCAGCAAGAGCAAAGATTCAGCCATCGAGAAAAACCAATTATGTAGCCTGAGAATTCTTGTATCCAATTAATTTCTTCCTCTGGGACTTTCCTCTCTCCCTTTATTTTACGTCACTTTGTGGTGATATCGCGACGGATCTATCAGGAGATATCTCGTGGATCGGATCTTAATTGAGTTAAGATTTTAAAATGTTTTCATAACGCATTTTCTTTGTAGACGTAAGTGGGATGCAGGAGGATAATCAAATCCTTATTAACCAGGTCGCTTTTCTGTCTTTGTGATTCCGTAATCTTTGCATGACCCAGCTATAAACAAAAGAGAGGTGACTTAAGAACTGAAAAGCTATGATAAAAATTTGAAAAATGTAAATAGCAGCGAATATCTATGTTAAACCATAATTAATACCTGCCATATAATTGTTTTGATGAGATTTCTTTATTTATTTATTATTTCCTTATGTCCTTATTTCATTCATTCATTCATCCCTTCCTCCTTACCTCCCTCCTTCCCTCCCTCTCTCCTTTCCTCTCACCCTTCCTCCCTTCCTCCCTCCCCTCCCGTCTCTCTGTCTTTCTCTCTTTCTCTCTCTCTTTTTCTCGTTCTCTCTCTTTCTCTCTCTTTCTTTCTCTTTCTCTCTTTCTTTCTCTCTCTTTCTTTCTCTCTTTCTCTCTCTCTTTCTTTCTTTCTCTATTTCTTTCTTTTTTCCTTTCTTTATTTCTCTCTTTCACTCTTCTTTCTGTACTTCTTTCCTTCTTTCCTTCTTTCCTTCTTCCCTTCTTTCCTTTATTTATATCATTTATTTATTTAGTTTTGCAATAACTTTATAATCTCCTGCAGTTTACCGTATGTGTGTGTGTGTGTGTGTGTGTGTGTGTGTGTGTGTGTGTGTGTGTGTGTGTGTGTGTGTGTGTGTGTGTGTGTGTGTGTGTGTGTGTGTGTGTACTTCGAAGTCTCTCGAAAGATGAAAAAAATCCCATCTAAACATAGGATAGAATAGCATCTTACGGAGGGTATACGGCACGTTGACTTGATCTGTTGTGCCTATATCCCAAGTGAGGCATCCTCGGTATGAAGGATGAAGCGAAAGGAGACAGAGGGCCGCTGAATCAAGGAGTCACGACAATGTAGAGGTCAGGGGCCCTACTGCTGAATAGTTGGAGGTGTTTACCAGGAGGCATATCATCCTCCATCAAAGGATGAGCAGGGATATCGAGTCATCTTGGTCACCCTAGAAGCACAATTTTGTAAATAAAAGATCTGATGTAGGCATTCGCATGACCTACTTTACTTACCCTTACACAAGCTAGTCTTAAATGTGCTTCTTTTTTTAGTTACTTCATGTTAAACAAGATATATAGAATATATAGAAATGGCTTTATTACTAGTTTCCTTACAAGTAGAATGGAAATAAGAGAATACAGTAGGCTTAAGCGATGCATTGCGATAGTCAAACCTTTTAACCCTTTGATGCATGGTGAAGACGATATGCAACATTAGGCTGCTGAAGCTTGAGAAATGTTTTCGTGTGGCACTTTTGTTATAATGACGTCACGTGACAATATTGCACTTATCAGTTGCACACACAATTTTGAGCCTTTTGAATTGTATATACTATTTTTACAATTACATTGTAGTGTTTTTTAGTATAAAAAGACAAATCCAAGCAACTGCAGTCAAATGATAACCCGTCAACATCCACGCGTGCCATTACACCTATTATTTTACGTGGGCCCTCCCGTTCTTTACCACGGTCTCGTTTGACTACAGTTGCCAAGATTCGAACTCACGACGTTGAATACAGAAATTATGGATCAATTATATAAATTAATTTTATAATAAAAATATGGATACATTGTGTATTGGTGTTTAAAAAATTGGCTCGGGGTAAGAGGACATTAAGTACTTAAATTAGCTCGGACTAGTTCTCAGGCCAATTCATAGAAGTTGTTTGGTAGGTTACGTTAGAGAGGTGAAGTTGCTATCCAAAGTTGCCAGATTAAGTACGACAGACTAGATTGGAATTATTGGAATATGTATTTCTTAGATATTTATAGACAGAACTTAGAATGGAATGCAGAAAATTTCAGTAATGTAGAAATGAAGTGGCAACATCGTATTAGAAGCTAGGAGTAGTAGAGGTTTTAGAGTCATTAGCAAAAGGGAAGTTACTAGGAGAATTTTGGTAGCTGAGTAACACATTCTGAGGATATTCTTGGAAGTTCTGCTCGGATCGCCGGTAGAACAAGATACACAGTCATTCTTGCCTCAAGTATCGAACCACGGGTAGAGGATTCCGATACATTAACTCCGGATATTTATACATTAGTTCCCATTGGTCGGTAACTCCTCAATAAGAGTGAATACAGTTTATTAAAACGCTTCAAACTCAGATTCCGGTGTCATCCTTACTTTAATTGCACATCCACGCATACCCTGAGATAGGACTCTGCTCAAGAATGAAACAGACGCTTACGGTTACAAATTGGAGCAACATCGTGAGTTTCAACGTTTGGCTTCGAATGGATGGCCAGTCCATTACGTATCCCTTTCACGACCAAGCTATTTGAATCGATTGAGACGGTTTATGAATTACAGTAAGAGTGGCATAAGTAAAAAAAATAATTTATATATTAAAGGATTAAAAGCTCGTGATTATTATGGCATCCCATTTTCTTTCCATGGCGAAGACATTAATTTATTATGAAAGGTTTTGGCATTAGCATCATTTAAGCAGATATGATTACGTTATTATATGAAAAGTACACACTCAGAATATCCATCATTAAACTAACATACATAACCATGAATTAAATGGTCTTTAATCAAAATACACATCAATTCTCACGTAACAGCATTACATCACATATACAACACAATATTCCAAGGTCGATGACAATAACAAACAGCTCTCGTTACAACACTTTAAAGCTGTTTACTGCTCGCCTGACTGTTTTACAACTCCCGCTGGCGTGTCACAATCTCTTATACATCTCATTCATAAATTCAAGAGATTTCTGGAACAATAAGGAAACCGAAAATGCTATCACCTTCCAGAAGAGTAACTTAATCTATGCCGGCAAATCCTTTACCTCCGCTATCTTTATTTGCCGGCTCTTTGTGTACACTAGCCACGTTATCGTAGATAACGGCTTCGCGACAAACTTCCAAAACATTCCCTGAAAAATAAAGAATAACAAAATTAACAAATAAATCTAGTTCTTTACTAGAACACCATAAAATATTACTAAATTTAAAGAGACGAAAAACTAAAGATTAAACGATCAGAATGGCCAAATCTGCGGGTATTTATCTTAAAAAGGCTAAACTTAAGAAAATCTCACCAAAGTTTATTTATCGACGCACACAAAGATGAAGCCCTCATGGTAGCGTGCTTGCCTCAACTTGAGGTCCGAGTTCGAATCCCGGTCAGGTGAAATGTCTGGATAAGGTTGTTACCGATGTTTTCCCTTATCCTACACATGAATGTTGGGTAACTCTAAGCTCTGTGGATCATTTGGTAATGATGTCACACCTGTCATTCATCGTCGATATGACAACGTTGGAGGACATAAATTTAAGTAAGCACATAAAGTCTGAAGGTCTAGAAGCCTCGGTGTGGGACTGGTATGTCATCTGACAAACTAAAGGAAAGAAAAGTAGGCAATGCTGAAATCCCTCGCACAACTTTAATCTGATGTTAGCGCGAAGCACAAATATAAAATTGGCGGTCAGACAAAATGTTGTATCTTGACTTGGTGAAGCTATTGTGAGGTTGTTTGGAAGATATCGGGCGACTTCTTTAGAGCCTAAACTGTTTTTCTGTGATTTGAACCATATTGGCTACATATTTCCCAGAAATTCTGATTTTGTTACACAGAGAAAAATTGGCATTGTTATTTTGTATAACTCAAATTTAGTTTCTGTAGCTTGCACTATATACTATTTTGAGAGCAAAAATTTGAAGAAAAAATACTGCAAATAATAATTTGCAGAAGGGCATATATAAATGTTCCATCAAATAGCCTATTGAAAAATCTGACCTACAGATACAGATGTTCCATAAGCAAACATGTGAACGGTACCTAAGTAAAGATATTTTAAGGAATCTAAGATGTGCTTGAGAATGAATTCCTTACAGACGAATGTCGGGTAACACTGGTAAATACTGTGATAAGAGAGATTATATCTGTAACAATGTGCTAATCAATATGAGAAGATATTGCGATATAATTGTAAAGAATTGTCAAAGTATTTAAAGTGAGAAGAAGAAGAACTTTCTCACGCAGTAGCTGTAGAAGACTTCAAATGAATTTGACTCGGACACGAGTTGAAAAACGTTTTTGAAGGAAAGGTGAACATCGACCAGCCTGAGTGAGTATTCTTATAAACTAAATATGCCAGTTACTCATATTTATATTGCGCTATAAATTAGATGAAGGTCTCGATAGTCTTATAATTAGTTTTACACGTTTCTAACTAAAAATGACGATGTTCTATAAGAACTGAATTGGAGTAATGTACCTTCTAAGGATGCTGTTTCTCACTGGCTGAGACAGTGGCGCGAAATACTATAAAATGTAAATCACGGCCGAGACACTTGTCCACAGTGATACTTGCCGCAAGTTGCAGTCGATTCATGAAAACCATTTTTCAATGCTGCCTGAAACTTGAGCATCAATCAGGAGAGGGTAGAAGGCATAAATCCCACCCTGTTGTTACCAGAACCTGCCTTTATCAGGTAACCTTACTCATTTGGTCTTGGCGGATTCTGATGTTAATTTTTGTGCTAAGTTCGCTATAAACTTCATGGACTTCAGTTGTATGGAACTGCTCGAGCAAACGATTCAGTACCACAAACGTCTGCGAAGCTGGAATCAAAGTCTGAGGAATCTGATATTAATAAACGTCCTTCTAGGAGAACTTAAATGAAATTCTCAATCACATAACAGGAGAAATCTCAGTCTGAAAGGCAAAACAAGAGGGAATGTAATAACATTTGATCAAACCATAGACAAAGTATTAAATGAAGGGAAACAAACCATGCAGATGCAAAAACTGCAGTGCTCAATTCACTATTAAAGCGAAAATCATTCCAACATGTAAATATGTAGTACTAAGAACTAATAAATTTACTTGAACAATAGTAAAATTTAAGAAAAGCTTTATAATTATTTTTCATTTTTAAGATAGTTTTGTAATTCATTTATAATGCCAAAGAGAAATAAATAAATGCAATCATTGGGGCACACAAGGCTGTATTCGTGATAATATCTATTAAAAGTGTCTTAATTAATAATCATATCCAAGAATGAAAATGTCTTTGCCTTGCACATATTGCACTGTCCTACAAATTTTGAAAAGGTGAATGTTATGGTAAAAAGGAATACGGGTTTCTTATGTTTTTAGGTCACTAAACACGAAAATGATACTTAAATTGCTTGTTTAGCTCTTGTTTTCAAGATAATATCACTTATATGTAAGTTACAATAAAATATGAAAAAATGAAAGCATCGAAAAAAATTGTTACCTTAATGGGGACTCTTTTTGGGCTATGATATTCTGTTTCAGGAGCATCCCTTTTCACCATCCAGCAATAATCAGCTAACATAGCAGCATTCCATTTCCATCTGTACCTTTGTTCCATCACTGAAATGCTTTGTTCCATCACTGAAATGTCCTGATGAAATCGCTCACCATGTTCATCGCTGACGTCACCACAATTTGGAGGGAAGAAGTCCAGGTGGGAATTCAAAAAGTGCATTTTTAGTGACATATTGATTCCTAGCTGTTTATACGAGTCCATTAGAGTTTCTACAAGTTCTTCAAAATTTTCAGCTTTAAAATTTCCCAGAAAACTATGCGAAACATTTTTAAAGGATTCCCATGCTGCTTTCTCTTTTTTACTTAACACTGGTGATCAAACTGGTGATCTCTGATTTGAGGCCTAACAAATACGCCTGCTTTCACTTTTTCATAATTGAGCCTTGGGGAATTTGTTACGTAGGTGAATGCAGAACCATTCACATCTAGCTTTTACAAAATTTTTCATAAGCCTCAATTTTATATTTAGTGGGGGTGTAAAGTTTTGCGTGACTCTATCAAAGGTTCATGTGCAACATTTTTGAATCCTGGTGTTAATGACTGTCTTTTAAGCCAACTTTTCCTAACATAGTGGCTGTCTCGGGCACGGCCTACCTATTCGCACAGGAAACAATACTTGGTGTAGCCGGCTTGCAGTCCTAATAAAATGGCAATTACCTTGACATCACCGCATACTTCCCACTGGTATTTCTTATAATCTACTCCCATCAAAATAGTTTTCATATTTACATACGATTTTTTTTTTTTTTTTTGTGTTGGTAGCATATGCCACAGGAATGGAAGGAAACTTATTTCCGTTATGTAAAAGTACTGCTTTAAGAATTGTCTTTGAAGCATCAATGAATAGTCGCCATTGATCAGGAATATGCCTCATATTTAATTCATCCATCAGGAAATCAACGTCTTTGCAGTGCCTGAGTTATAAAGAATTGCTCCAAATCTTTATTTCTAGTTCGAAATGTCACTTTCACAGAGGGTTGCAGATAATTCCATTGTTGCAACCTGGATGCCAGAAGATCTGCCTTATGTTTAGGAAGATTTAGATCCCTGATTAAATCATTGAGCTCTTCTTGTGTGATCTTATGATTGGATGTATCTGTGCTTGGCATGCATTCTGCATCTCTTGAAGTTGATGGCTCCTGTTCTTCATTGTTTGAGGAAACACTGTTATGTGCGTCAGAGTCAACAATAAATGTTTGTGGAGGTTGAGGAACAGGGAGTCCTTCACTATGAAATAGTGGCACACTAATCCAAAAACCCAAATTTCACCCTACAATATCCCGAAATCTACCTTACCTGCGGTAAAACCCTTAACGGGTGGACACACAACAAAAACCTTGTGGCTATATACAACCAGCCGGCACCACATGGCATGAAATAGAGGCCGAATTGCTGAAGGTATATTAGGGTACACAAGTGTTGATTTTTTCTTCATGGACAAACCTTTCTTGATTGAAGGCGCCATACAGAAATAACAATCAGTAGTATGATTGGCAGGCTCCCTCCAAACCATGGGCCCTTCAAACGGCATACAACGTCCTTAGTTTTGATGAGCATGTAATGCAGCTCACATGTAGTGCCTAATTTTTGGTCTGGACACCTATCTTACACCCAAAATATAGCAAATATGCCTTTTTAATATATGGTGTTATCGAACGCCTGCTCGATGTAAACGTAACCTCTCCGCATTTATAACAATAGTTATTCGGATTATTCACACACTTCCGAGGCATTTTTCTACTCGGCTATAAGAATAGAATGTGATATGGTAATATAAAACAACAAAATTATCATGAAAACACTTCGGAACACAGGAAGAATACGATCACTTTTTTACAACACTTTATAAGAGCTGAAAACCTTCCAGGCGACAATTCTATGCATCACGTGATGAACACGTGTGCAGCGAGAATGGATGATCACGTGATTACACGGTGTTTAGATTTATGGCATGCTGCTAAGAGTTTATACGTGAAGATCCAATATTTAGTGGAAAAAAATAAGTAATATCAGGCTGTGGCTGTAAGTTGAAAACTAGAGCTAAAATGGAAATTTCAGTGTCATTTTCGAATTCAGTGGCCCCGAATTAGTTAATATTAGCCATTCTCATTTTCGTAAAATTTTGTGTGTAGAACAGTGTTGTAACAGTAGTTTCGGGTTATGTTTGGAGGAGATATGAAAAGTTTATAGATTTATAAAAAAAATGATTATGTAAATCTATTTAGTCATTTAAATAAGTAAAAATATATGTAGTTTTGTGATTGGCCGTAGTAATAATTGTATGACGTAATGTTGTGACGTGGAATTAAATCGGCCAATCACAAAATTAAGATAGGAGTAACGATACTTACGAAAAATCAATAATCTTGATAGAGGTTTTGTAATCGTGAGTGTCATGAATAGTGGTGCAGGATCAAAATAGTAATAGTTGGAACTGTTTAAATATAACAAAGTAGGAATTTATCGATATGTTGGAAGTAACCTGCAAGTGACTGGGAAAGGAAGTTCAAGTAAAATGTAACTTTATTCCGAACCACGCCTGAAAATTAGATTCTCATGACTCTTGTTTAATCAAACACAATCCCCTGTTATGTCCGGCTTCTCGACGTGGGTCTTCGAAAAGTCAACGTGCATCCCATCTCAAACAGAAATCCCGCGCCAAATTGAGCCCGAACGTGTGGCTGATTAAGATGGAGAGAAATTAATTACGAATAGAATTCCTGTCCCAGTGTTATCAATGGAGAAATATTAGTAAGTTTTTGTTCTAGACTGGTAGCAAAACAATTAGAAAGAAACCAGTTTTTACTTGGGAATAAGGGTGGTCCTAGGCAAGTGTCACTGTGGACAAATCTCGGTCGAGGGTGACGTGGTTTCCGAGTAGTCTACATAAGTGGTTGCCGATCAGTTACTGCCACGAGGTCTATACTGGTTTCCTGAATAGTTTCCTTCCATGTTACACCAGAGTTAAGACTGTTTCATGCAGACGTGGTTAAAATGTTTCTTGTAGCTTACATACCTGTTTATAGAAGATAAATAATTGTTTAATACACTTGTTAGTACTTCGCATTTACCTATTTGTCTATTTTGTTCCATTTTTTTTACACATGTGTGCGTTTCAATTTGTTTGAGCAAAATTACTAATTTTATAAGGCTTATAATTGCCTATTTTTATAGGGTAAGCTTCTTCGTAGCTCAAGGGCCCACTGTGACCTTTTTGTTCCTATAATAAGATATTTTATCAAGGTTTGCCTATCGTAATTTCATCTTTAATATAGGTTTGTTTAAAATGATGTTAATCTCGGTATTACAATTAATATTTCTCATTCTAAGCTAACGAGTCGTTGTTAATAATTTAACATTGACATTCCTTTCCCAACGTCAGTAGTTGCATTTTTTCGTGTAATAAAAATTAATATCTTCTTAGCACAATAGCGCACGCGATAAATGATCAGTTACAAAAAGTTATTGCTTTATGACTGCCCACGTGAGGAAACAATCCTCATCTAAAACGACTACATATATTTTAAGTGCATACGTAAAATTACCTCTTTAAAAACTATGCAACGATTTCGATAAGAATTTCAAATCAACGTGGGAGAGTAAAACCTACGCAATCAAGACAGAAATTACCTACAAAAGCATAAAAGTTTGCCTTAAAACCACAAAATAATTAATGATTGAAATGTTAAAGAAATAATATATGCAAATTATATAGCATCATTAATAGAATATTGAAATGTAATATGATATGGTATATGGATTTAATATTTCTATACTACTCTACTTGACAGAATGTGAAATGAATACACGATTGTGCCCGTTTGCCACCTATTTGAAACGTTTTAGCACTCGTTGCACCGAGCTCTATTTATCATTTACGTATGATGTGTTACAATAAAATATCGTGACTTTGTGGGTTCGTGAAATTAAAAGTCCAGGTTACAAACACCAAAAATTGCTCTTTATTTCCGTGGAAACACACTTTAGTCAACCTGACAGTAGCAGAATGACGTCACATACACAATACAACTTGCAAGGTCATCGACCACAAAGTTCACACAGCTGTTCGCGCACATGAGTTCAATTAACAACTGTCCCCCAGTGGCAAGCGGCGGTTCCTTTTATAGCTTACTCACTATCCGGAATGTTCTCAAACAATCAAGACGGCGCTAGAAGAAAGAAGAACTCTCAAGAAATCCGTCTCCTTCCCCCCAGGTCGCGCCGTGGCTCAGTGATTAGACCGCTTAGCTCTCACCAAGGCAGCCCGGGTTCGATCCCAGGTGACCGCAAAGTGAGATTTGTGGTGGACAACACGGCGCTGGGGCGGGTTTTCTCCGGGACCTCCGATTTCCCCCGCCATCTCATTCCACCGGTGCTCCATCTTCATCTCATGTATCATCAGTATCAGCGCATGCGGTGCCGTATGTAGTAAAATTGGGCGTTAAACATTACAAATTTCAAGTTTTCCTTCTCCCCACCGTTTCGGCAAGCTTTTATCTCCGCACTGCACTGTCCGTCTCTTTGAACTCGTCGGCCGCGCCGCTTCACCTCAACACTACGTTCGCGACAATATAAATTATAATGGGACCACAAGGGCTGCATTTAACCATGAGGCTAACACTCTTTACGATGACAGAAATTTGCAACAAGCGTGACGTAAGGACTAAATCTCGCAACAATATCACTTAAGATGTTATTCATTTGTTTCCATCAGTTCAATATATCACCCGTTTTTTCATAATTTTATACGCACTGTTCCACAAAGTGGTTAAATTTGTTTAATTTTTCATTAATTTATTTTATTTTTTGTATGCTAATTGAACAATCTAAATATGAGAGTATTGCATTATTGTACTTCTTCATTGTCAAGAAATTACCTCTGTTTATTACTTGGCCAATTCATCCCATTGAATTGGTTATATTCGCAGATGTGTTCATATTAAAAATAGAAGCTACTTACTTAATTTAAAAACAGCTTGTTATGAATAATTTTCGCTCTCACTTTTAACGTATCATTAGTGAATGAAAAAGAGTACAATGAAGGTCGTTTATTCTAAAATATATTGCAAATTTGACACATATGTGGAGTAATTTTTATTAAGATTATAAGGTGTGGACGACGACGTCCTTGTCAAACCGCTTAATTTATTTCTATCGTTTCTTTTTTCGTTTTTATTGTGTTTTTGTTGTTAGGGTTCTGCATTGTTTTTAAGTGAGATGGTCCTTTATCTTATATTTTCCATAACAAATCTCTGTTTAGCCTATCGAATGCTTTATCATAATAAAATTGATGAAGCTAAGAATGTTAGAAAATTAAACACTTTTCACTGTTTATAAAGATACATCAGAATTTGCAAATATATCACATCTAAACACATTTATTTTTTCTGCTACGCGTATGTACTTAAACTTAACCTATACAAATATTGTTTATGACATTGCAGGAGAAATTAGCAGTGTGGCATTGCAGCGCAAGAATAGGTACTTACCTACATCGTATCATGCACTGAAAATGGCCATTTAAACCCTTCAGGGGCCGGAAACGGATACCCAATAAACAGAACAAGACATTTAAATTGTTAAATGCTGTAAAAATGCATCATAAATAGAATTCCGTGTCTTCCGTATTTATCAAGTTATTTAAACGAAACAAAAACTGGTTTAAAACCCATTAAAGGCAGTATATATCTACAGTAACAATAAAGTAGAGACTACATTAATATATCGTCGAATTTTCACTACTTTGTTTCACTGTAGCAAAAGCCATTATTTGTGCCGAACGCGCCTAATATTTGAATCATTTTGTTTTGTGTATATACGAACCAATGTATTTGTGTTTAGCTACGCAAGCGACTTCGACTCAAGTTTCGTTTATTTATGCTATACCAAGCGATAGTCATAGGAGGATATGTTGCGTTACACTGAAAAGAAAACTCTCTGTCAGCATCTGTTATTACAGTGTTTCTCAACCAAGGTTTCTGGTAGCCTTATGCAGCTGTTTTGGTTGAGTATTTTAGTTATTTATACTCTCTGTGAGTTCAGAATGATTTCTTATAGCTATCAAGAGCTAAATGAATGACACATTTGATATTGTTAAATTTCAATGTTAACCATGGCTTATCCCCGTAATGTAGCAAATAAATTACCTTGCGTATGATGTATACAGGCTTCTGATATTACTGTAGAAAATCTGGAATATTTGTTGTGCGATTATGAAGGAGATGTTTAGGATATAGGTAGCAGTGACGTGTACTGGTCTACAAATGGCATGTTAGCTACTCCATTGTTTGGGGAAATGGCGGGTCAAATATGGGTGATGTGGATCAGCTATTACTAGCTATCCCTCTTTACGAAAAACAGTTAAATTATAAAAAAAGTATTTTTATACCACTGGATGTAACTATGCACAGTTTTTTAGTAATTTTCAGAGCTGTAAATTCATGCAAGACATTCATCTACCTGTACTTGCGCGTATAAATAGCAGGGGCGATTCCTCCATAAGGTTGCAGGTTTGCGCTACACCCACTGATTCTGAATATACAACAGGTGCATTTTGCACATTAAAGCTGTACTTGTTTGCATTGTTTTATATACAAACATGTTTCAATTACGCTTATCGTCTGTAGCTGCCCATGACCGCAGAAGTCGAAATGAACAGTGATTAGCTGTAGGAGCCGCAGGTTTGCAGCGAAGAGTTAACCTAAGATTTCACCCAAATGGTGGCTCTCTGAGGGGGTTGCGGGAAGGTGAAGAGAAGGTTGGGGCTTCTTATACATTGCTTAAATTGAGGTTTATAAACCTAGCTCCTCCTACTCTTAGCAACGGCTATAGCGTGACCTGCAGGCTTAGCTTCTGTGTGCTCTGCTTTTCGAACACAGGGAGAATTTAATTAAATGCATGGAGGTTATTCAGAAGAGAGCTCTGTTAAACAACAACGCCACACTTGTTCAGGCTTCTGGGTTTATGGCCACTTTGAAAGATTATAATTTTGTATTCTGGCTGTCTTTCTTCTACAAGATCATGCCACATGTGGACATTTTGTACAATCAGCTGCAGAAACGAGACTGCAATGCAACATTAGCCATAGCCCAGCTAAACGCATTTAAAAGGGAAGTGCAAAAGGTAAGAAATAGCGTGGATATCGAGGAACACGAAGAAACTGCAATTATGAGGAGAAGAATAGAAGATCATGATGTGAAAAGAAGAGCTCTTGAAGTATGTGATATTCTTAGAGAAGCAACGGACAGATTTAGCTTCACGGGGCATCTGTTAGCCTCAACTTTGTTTCATCAAGAAAATTTCTAAGACATTTCCAGAGGATTCCCTTAGAGAAACAATAAGGTTCTATCCTTTTATCATTGGAACAAAATTTCGTAGAGAAGTGACTGTAATTTACAGTCGAGAGGAATTTCGTGGAATGTCCGGCGCTTTGTGCTTGACGGACTTCAATAAGGAAAACAATTTATGTGCTACATTCAGCGAATATGTCAAACTCCTCCGAGTACTGTTAACTATGCCAATGTCTACCGCTGAAGCAGAATGCTGTTTCTCAACTTTAAAAAGAATAAAAACTTTCCTTAGGAACACAATGTCACAGGACCGATTGTCAGCATTAGCAATGCTTTCAATTGAGAGAGATTTTGTTATGAAGATCAGCGACTTCAACGCAAAAGTTATCGATAGATTCGCCAGGTCTAAGGAGAGTAGAGCAGAGAATCTGTATAAATAGGTGAGTCATTAGTACTCTGTATTTTATTTTTCATTTGTGCACCACAATAATTTCACCCACCAGCCGCCACTGATAAATAGCTCGTAACCTAATTGAGTATTATAATACTCAGAGGTGAGGGGTAAGAAATTCACCACGACATCACCCCTCATACTTGAGAGAAAACATTTTCCTAAAAGCATACCATCCACAACCAAAAAAGTCGCAGCCGTTTCGAAAATGTCTAGTGTGTTGCGAAAAAGAAGTCGCAAGGAAACCAATATTATTTGGTGTGAATCTGCAGATTTGCTTTTGGGTGTTTATCCCGATTTGGAGGTGTACAATTAAAAAAGAAACCTTTAAGGTTTCGTTTACGTTCCATATAGAACTAATTTAAATTTATTGTAAAATAGGAAGATTAAAATAATTGGCGTTAAATGAGCATTAAATGCATGTATGCGCAGGACGTCTATACACGTCCATAACGGTTTGGGGCATTTTAACTTGGACGTGCTATGACGTCCATATCGGTGAAAGGGTATATTAATATGAACTCCTTTTGTGATTATTTTTTTTATCTGTTCCATTTATACCCCGCCTTTAACCCCAATGGTAATATCGGCGGCCGTTCTCCTTTGAAACATATCGAAGGTGTTAACTTGTATTCGTTGGGTTTTAATCATTAGATCACGCACACATTCACACTCTCATACTTTCAGACTCTGGGAAGATGTGATTACTTGTTACACAGTCATTGGTTAGGATAATAAATTCCTGTTTCTTTTGACGATGATGCCAACCAGGCATCATGTCTTTTCCAGCCCCGAGACTCGTCACGGATTTGCGTATGGTAAGTATTGATTTTAAGGCAATAAAATGCGTGCAACAATGTCATGCTTTCACACCTCTGTTGTACGTAGTATCTACACGTATCGGAAATAAGGCTTATAAGACAAGCATATGGAAGCACTGTCTTGAAAAACAATGTATGAAATTCATTTACTTAAGCTGTCCTGTATTATCAAATATGGCTAACATAGTGCGGTGGTGATTGTGTTTGGCTGCCATTCCCGGAGTCAGATTTCATTTCCAGACTCGTGAAATTTTCATCTACTGGTAAATGAATCAATATGAAGTCATAGTATTTCCTTAATTTAATTCTGGTAGATCAATACTTGTTGTTTTGATAACTATTTCGAAGGCTACAATAAATTATATGTTGATAAGCATGAATTTCAAAGCTCAGTTAAATTGCCTGGACTGAACTGTATGCTACGGAGGGGGTTCGGTACGGAGGTTCAAACTTGGTCTATTCTACCTATGCCTCCAAGTGGGGCACACCCGGGAGGAAGGATGAGGCGAGAGGAGACCGAGGGCGGCCGTCCCAAGCAGCCACGACAGTGCAGAAGTCAGGGTCCCTACAAGTACCAGTTTGAAACTCCCCGGCCAGCACAGTATGTGCATCCCTCTAACCAACGGCCCACCAGGCCCGCCCGGAGACCGGAAACCGTCCCACCGGTGGAGGAGGTGTTTACCAGGAGCATAACATCCCGCCATGCATCGCCGAGGCTCCCACCAATACTTGTCCCCTGAAAGACACCACCAGATGAGAGTGTGAAACATAATGCAGATGGAATGGAGGGTGAGAGGGTATGCGTGGTTGGAAGGGAACGAGCGTGGACTTAGTTTTACGGACATTATTAGGGTAGGTTCTGGGTTCGTAACTAACTCAGGATCTTTGCATGGATCTCTTGTCTCAGGACTGATACACACCAGACTGCTTCGTTTTTACCCTCCTTTATTCGTTATTGCCTTGTCTTTTTGTTCGGGTTTTCACACACACGCGCGTTTGCCCACACACATTGCTTAGTTTTACATTACCTTTCTAACATCGCTGCTTCCGTCGATATACAGAACAACGGTGCCCCCTGTAGAGGATTGATTTATCTCCTGGTTTTCCAGTTAGCTCTCCCCCTTCCCTCTTGAGTGTAATGACCAACCCTTCCTTGTCTGCACTTGTTTAGTTCAGTTTCACTAGGAATTACCCTTACACCTAACGGTATTTCTTCCTGTCTGCCTAAACTACAAGTGTACTGCTTCAAGGGACATGAAATTTGGGAGATGTAATAAACATAGCTTGGCGACCTAGGAAAACCCCGAAAAAATCCAAGGGCCACGGGAATAGAAACCTAACCTCCCAAATGCGAACCAAAGACAAAACTGCCTGAGCCAACACGCTCGGTATTAAATTACCCAAGAAAATTATAACAAATGACCTTAGGGTTCGTATAGCTTAGAGTTACCCGACATTCATATTTCAGGAAAAGAGAAAACCTCGAAAAAAGCCTTATTCGGATAACTCACCCTGACCGAGAATCCAACTCCGGACCTCTTACATGTGAAGCAGGCACGCTACCACCACACAACAGAGGCGGCCATCACTGAGATTGCTTATCTGTTTTGACTCGTATTATGTGGTGTTAGATCTTGAACCGCTTCTTGTATTTTATTTTATTTTATTTTCTTCATTTGTGCTACAACAGAGCAAAGCTCCAATTACAGTAGCTACAGGCAATTTAGTTACACAAGTTTGACTAAATGCAAAACAGAAATACAAAAAGGAATACAAAGAAACTAAAAATACACTATATATTAAGCTATTATTGAAGACAAGACATTGCAAATTGTATACTAATCAAGCAAATAAGTGATACAACAGAGTAAACAATAATTGATCAAAGTTGAATATAAAAAGAAAGAGAATGCAATTAATGGAATAAAATATTAAAAAACTAAGACTAAAAATGAAACATATTAAACTACTATATATGACTAGAATTGCAAATGTTAAACTCATTATGCAATACAACTGAAAATCACATGCAAATAATTCCCATATTTAATTGTTTTTTAAACTGCTCGTAAGTTAAACTAAAATCCAGCTCTATTTTAGTAGAGAGTTTATCGTATTTCGCACACAACCTAACAACGGGAGAATTTTTATGGGATACTGTTTTGGGAGTCTTAATTTGAAAGAGCTGACGATTTCTAAAATTAGCAGAACTGACATTAAAACATATTCTGTCAAGCAGTTCTTCAGTGGATACCAAGCCGTTTATGAGTTTGTACAGAAATAATTGTTCGGCTATTGTTCTACGATCAGAGAGTGAGACTGTTTTGTATACAGTATAGCCAGGAATATTCCGGGTAATGTGGGGTATAAGATATACAACTAATCGAGAAACCCATAATTTAACGATTTTAAGGTACAACATGTACCCCTCGATATTGTAGACGGTAGCGTGTCTGCCTCACGTTCAAGAGGACGCGAGTTCTAATCTCGGTCAGGGTGAGTTATCTGGATCTCGATTTCCCCTTATTCTGAAAGATGAATGTTGTATAACTCTAAGCTCAACGGACCCTGGACTTATTTGAGCATAATTTCACCAATTTCATTCATCGTTCGATGCGTTGGAGGACGTAAATTAAAAAGAAAAAAGTACATGATATGTAGCGAAGAAATTACTTGAAAAGCTTATCTGCAAACATGTATTTTCTGTTCAAAAGTTTATTCAACTTTTGTGCAAAGGTACATATATAGACCTTTTTATTTCTTAAAACAGTCCGTGGTGATGCTACTGAGAGGAAGTCACACAGCACTTCGAGCAGTTTGCATTCCAATCTCATACACTTTGTTTTGCAACAGTTTCCCTCTTCTCAAACCTTTCAGTTAATTTTAATATCAACACATGTATTCTTTATGTTTCTCCCTCATCAATTTTACAAATGTTCTTTAACCTTTTCGTTGACCTTGGACGCTGAATAACAACAGAAAAATTAAACAATGTACGCGGAAATGTTAGCTGACAACAATGGAGGCGGTACTTTGTGGTCACGCGGCGGGTAGTTTATTGTTTACTAGATTGACCGACAAGCGCTAATGGCAATTATCAACATTAATCTTAGGAGAGTTTTTGACTTATCTAGAGAATAATAAAAAATAAAGTGAGATTCAATTGACCATCTCACGATTAAAATAAATACATTAATATTACAGAAAATACAATTAAATAGTAATTAACTTACTAAATGCCTGACCGTATTGCTTTCATATATCCTCTCTATTTCATTGTTGTGGTTGGTGTGTGAACCTCTACTGTTTTGAATATCCATGCGGAAAAGAAATGACGATCACAAAGCAATTAACAGATGCTGCGAGGACAAAATTTGCTAAGGGGATAAAAACAAATAGCCGTGATTGGTTGAAACTCGTTTCGTAGCTTCTAGTTAGTCATACGCTGAGTGAGTTAATAAGAGCAGGGTAGTCAAAAGAATTTGCCTAGCAAAGTTTGCTTTCTACTGTAAAGCTGACCATAACCATGATGAATGTTTACATTACAATGAATTTAAGTTAGACAGCACACGCTTGGTTACATGGAAGGTGCGGAAACAATACAGCAAGTTCATTTTTGTCACCAATGAACTTAAAAGCGAAAGAAACTAATTCGTGACGAATTAGTTTTATAATCCTTTCCTTACACTATGGGAAATTGGTTCTAGCAAAAGGTAAAATGGCCATGAATATTGTAAGAGCATGTTTAAGGAAATTACGTGACATTAATGTCAAATGGCTGGAAAGGATCCATACTGCCATAGTAGAAAATAAGATGTTGCATGGGGCAGAGATATGGGGAGTGGATGAAGCATGGGAAGAGGTGGATGTTATTAACAGATCTTTCTGTAAATATATTTTGGGCTCACCGGTAGCTTCACCCAATGGGGCAGCACATTTAGAGTTGGGAAGACATTCAACAAGGGTTAAAATTGTCTCAAGGGTATTGAAATATCTATACAGAGTTGCCAATTTGGAGGAAAACAATATTATCAAGGAATGTTTTCTTTTGCAGATGAGAAGCAAACGAGGAGTGTCTAGGGCGCAAAAAATAAGGGAACTGATGGAACAGATAGGTATGGGACATATTTTGAGGAACGAGGAGTGTTATTATATGGGCTTTTGGAAAGAGGTAGAATTAAGGCTGGAAGATTTAGATAGCCAAGTTATATTTACCAGTGTAAGGGAGAAAATATCATTGAGCACATATAGGGAAATAAAAACAGTGTGGGGGAGGGAGAAGCACATAGATGTGTGTAATAAGTCAGAGCGAGAAGGATTTGCCTGGGCAAGGACAGGAAGTAGAAATTTGAAAGGTATTAGATATGAAAAGGATACAGGGAAATGCCTAATGGGTGGAGAAGAGGATACAGATTGGCATAGTATACTTTATTGCAAACAAATAAAGATATGGAGAAAAAAATTTGGCAACAAAAGTGGGGCAGTTTTAGGGATGGGGGGAGGTATTAATAATAAAGAAAATGTTATTGGTAAAAGGAGAATAGAATGTAAGAAATATGGGTGAATATCTGGGGAAAGTTGGAGAGAAATGGTTAAGATTGATTAAGAATAACTAACAATTAAGGGCTGGAAAACTAGAACGGGTGATACAAGGGAGAGAAGGGTCATCAATACACGGAAAACCAGGGGTTATGTGTATTGTGACCAAGACTTGAGGCAAGCAGGTAGGAAGCGTATGTTAGATGTGAATAAGTCATTTTGTTATTGTGTGCCAGAAATGTTACAAATGTCAATGTATGGATGAAATTGTATGTAGAGGAAAGATGAGAAATAAATACAAATACATTATGAGATTCATATAAACATTTTGTTTTTAGTTGTGTTGCGATAAATGTTGACTATATTAAGTGGATGTAACTTTGAAAAAGTATTTTTGATTTAAAAGAGTAAAAATATTGAGCTTTCTATTTTAATACTCTCTTTCCGCAAGTTTTTAAATCCTATCATGGGCTTTCTAAACATCCGCTTACATTTCAAACATTTTTTCTCCTATGTGATTTTGGTTACATCTTGTTTTAAAATGTCCAAGCAGAACAGTTTTTATTTAGTTGTCATTATATTTTTAACAAAAGCTCAGAAATAACTAAAAACAAACGTCATATAAACTTCCTAGTATGTTTATAATACACCAGATATCTGAATTTAAGTTTGATAATATAAGAATTGAACATTTGATAAGTTTGGGAATTTCCCAAATAGCCAGAGGCCTCAAAAATGTACTGAAAGTTTTGTTTCTTAACTTTAACTCATCTCCTTCAATTTCTCCAATGCCTTGGGTCAATAGCCTATCGAGAAGTAAGCAAACTTTGAATCATACTCTATCCGAAATGGGTGATCAGCCTATTATCAGTGACAAGGAAGGACAATGTTATTTCCTTTTTATTGCTCTGTTTCCTGAGCCACTAATCTCCGAAAATCTCCGCATTTTATTCTTAGCTTCAAGAATCACTCTAGTAAGAGTATCGCTGAGTCGTTAAGGACCCCACTTGCTTCCTAGCTTAGATCTGGTCGCCCTCTTGTAACCTTAGCTTCACCTCTTCCTCGTGGAGGGTTTCAAAGGCATATCGGACTTTCACCTGTGGTTAAATTTAGAAATCCTCCTCCTGATAACCCACCTTCGTCAAACAAAAAACAAACAGCAATAATAATACACTATTGCCCGATTTCACCAAAAGATGTTAAGACTTAACACGAGTTTAGCAATAGTTAAAAAAATTTCATTTCACCAACAAGTGTTAGCTTAACACTAGTGTTAAATCTCTTGTTAAACTAACGAGCCAAATTTCTGATGTTAAGTCCTTAATAACTATAAATAGTCAAGATGGCGAGCATGAACTTAGCTGTTGATGTCGATTTGCTATATTTAAGACCGTCTAAATGATATTCGTAATAGAGTACGGCCTATGAGGAGAAATGATTTTGAGGAGGTATCCGAAGAAAATTTTTACGCAGGTATAGACTGTCGAAACATGTTGTTATGAAGGTTACTGCGGAAGTACAAGAGAGGTTAGAATATGCATCGAAAGGAATATAGCGATCTCGCCTTTGCTTCAAGTATTAATAACCTTGCGATTTTATAATTCACTGAATTATGTGGATAATACATTGTCCACCTGCCATCTTGAAACGTTCAAGTCACTTGCCCTTCTTCGCACCTCGTTTTAAATTTACGTAATACTGAGTTAGAATATGCATCGAAAGGAATATGCCGATCTCGCCTTTGCTTCAAGTATTAATAACTTTGCGATTTTATAATTCACTGAATTATGTGGATAATACACTGTCCACCTCCTGTCTTGAAACGTTCAAGTCACTTGTCCTTCGCTCCTCGTTTTAAATTTACGTAATAATGACAATTTGTTTGGTGCTTGTAATAATGACACATGCATTTGAATTAAATTAGTTTCCAATATTTTCCCCGCGACAACTTTCTCTTTTACATTCACCGCATCCCCTCCTCTTATTTTCCACGATATCCTTACACTTCTTCACCAATTCAATTAACAATTCTTTCTCCATCGATGAGATATTTGTCTTACGGCTTTATTTATGATTTTGTTCATCCGCCATTTGTGCAGACGAAAATGAAAACAAAAGCGCATCGGAGTACGTTCAGAAAATGATCCATAGCCTTCTATAGCTCTGATATTTACAAGTTTCTTGGCGTTAACACAGGTTTGTTGACATTTTGAGAAAACAGGTTGGTGAAATGCAACAAATTTAACCTTAGTGTTAGCGCTGTGACAATTGTTACGTTACATTTGTTAACGTCGATTTTAACATCTGTTGGTGAAATCGGGCCTATGTGCAAAAAAAAAAAAAAAAAAAAAAAAAAAAAAAGATGGATCACAACAAGCTGTTAACAATCATTGTTGTCCACTTCTCTACTGGTAGCTAATGGCTTTAACATTATTTTTACCATTAATATTTTTGATTAAAATGAAACAGAAAGGCATTGGCTTTTAAATTGCCCATCAATTGCAGTTAAGCTGTTTTAAGCCGTTTACGATTATGGTGCGGCCAACGTTGAGGGCTAATCCGTCGTCACTCCTGCTGTATACATCCATTTTCATGCAACTTTAAGTTTGATATAACATGAAAGTCAATATTACATACTTGTGAGTAATAATACAAGTTTATAATATGCAATCAATATAATAAGCTACTCTTGTGATAAAGGATTTTTCTCTTAAAATACAGTATACCCAGCACAACAGCTATCATTTCATTATTGCCAAATTGCACATTTGCTCGTGGAAAGAGAAAACGGGAGGGTGGCAGAAAGCGGAGTAATGCTTTGAAATAACTATAGGAGGTGCGTTAAAGTTTTAACACCTCCTAAGTGACAGAGATGGCAGCACTGTATAGTGCATAGAGCTCTAGTGGTAGTGACGAGAGTTAGGACTGTTTTCGATACTTAAAATGGCGACGTTTCCATTGCAAGAACAGCGTGTAATCATTCGTTTTCTACATTTTTTTTTTTGTGGTGTGAAACCTATTGAAATTCATCGCCAGTTGAGTGAGGCATGTGGTGATGGTACCATGGTTGTGTCTAATGTTCCTGGATGCGACAGTTCAATGAAGGCAGAACATCGTGTGACAACAGACCAAGACAGTCACGGCCTTGCACCAGCCAGTTTCACGACATGATCCAGGGAGTTGAGAACGTTGTTTTGGAGGATCACCGATTGAGCATTTTCAAATCTTCATGCAGGATTTTGTGCACAGATCCCACGGAAATGCCAATTTTGGAGGCGATGTCTGCAACTGTCTTGGTTTGTTGTCACACGGTGTTCTGCCTTCATTGAATTGTCGCATCCAGGAACGTACATTAGACACATCCATGGTACCATCACCACATGCCTCACTCAACTGGCGATGAATTTCAATAGGTGTCACACCAAAAAAATGTAGAAAACGAATGATTACATGTTGTTCTTGCAATGAAAACGTCGCCATTTTAAGTATAAAAACAGTCCTTACTCTCGTCGCTGCCACTAAAGCTCTATGAACTGTACAGTGCTGCCATCTCTGTCACGCCCGCCTCGGTAGCGTAGATGGTAGCGTGTCTGCCTCACGCTCAAGAGGTCCCGAGTTCGAATCTCAGTTAGGGTGAGTTACCTGGATAAGGTTTTTTCCGGGGTTTTCCCTTATCCTGAAAGACGAATGTCCGGTAGCTCTAAGCTCCATGGATCCCGGAATCATTTGAGCATCATGTCAACCATTTCATTCATCGTCCGATATGACTTAACGTTGGAGGACTTAAATTACCAAAAAAAAAAAAAAAATAAAATAAAAAAAAAAAAACAACAACAACCTCTGTCACGCATTCACAAAGAGTCCATGTGTATTTTTTTAACAGAAGTTCCTACTTCACCTATGTGGTGGCCGGATGTAAAGAATAGCCCCAAGGTAGACCATGCCTGTCGTAAAAGGCGACTAAAATGGTCACCCGGTGCCCGGGGGTATAACTGGGCCACCCAGTCCCAGGGGACATAAATAAGGGACCTGGTCCTGCAAGTTGGGGGGGGGGTTGCTCCACGAAGCATCGGGTCTTCCATACGTGGAGGATGAAATTAGGCGCCGGGCTTCAAAATTATACGCAAGTTTACCATCTCATAGAAGCGCCCTTGTCAGATCGTTGGGAAATTATGACCCCACTAGACGCCGATCTAGACTGCATCGGGTCCCCCGTATGGCATGCTGGCACCCTAGATAACCCAGGAGCTAAATCTATCAGCAGCTAAAGCTGAGCTCCTCATAATTATTCCAAGCTGTTTGGCATCTAAATTTCTCCCCAACTAAAATAAAAAATTTTTAAACAAAACACAAAATTGGGTGCTAAGTACTGCATCCTTTCCTTCAACCCGAAGGTACTTTGGTAACCTCAAAATTAACTCACAATCAAAAAACCTACATCACCTTCATCCTACATCATTCAATAAAAATCCTACCTGCGGTAAAACCCTTAATGGGTGGGCACGCAGCAAAAACCTTCTGGCTGTATACAGCCAGCCAGCACGAGCGAGCGAGCCAGCAGGTTGGGGGTTGGACGTAGGGCTAACTCCTCTACCTCGTAAAAAGAACTCTGTTACGGATACCTTAATACGGCCTCGGATTTACTCGGACAATCTGGAGAAAAACCGGCGAGGAAAATGGCTAATGAGACGGAAAACAGATTTGGTATTGGCGACTTGCAAAGGAGAAGACGAAGATCCAGGAAAAGATGGATAGATGATGTAGAAGTTGACTTGAGAAAGTTGGGGGTTAAAGGCTGGCGAAGAAAATCAGAGAACCGAGTAGAATGGAAGAGGGTGGTTTGGGAGTCCAAGGGCCTACATGGCCTGTAGTCTCAACTATCATCATCATCATCATCATCATCATCATCATCATCATTAGAAGTTCCTCGTATCTACGCAGCAGAAAGCACACAAATGCACTAACGGTGTGTATTATCAAATGTTGTATTGTGATGGCCAAGTGGTTATGCTATTTCCTCAACAGTGCCATACCGTAGTATATTTCAATAGGATTGCCAGAAGTTATCCTAAAGTTGTATGTAATTATCGGTTTACAAACATCTGTCAGATCCCACTTCTATCATCACCACTATTTAGACTAAACCATTGCTATAACTAACATTTTTATCTGCACCTTCTCCATGAAGTCTGATACAGTAACTCTTCCATTTTCCTCCTCACTAGAACAGGAAAAAGAAAATTCTATCGCTGGGCAGAGTACATCAATGGTAAAATAATACTAAATGGCATATACGAGGCGTGTCCGTAAAATAAGGTCTCCAATTTTATTTAATATAGAGGACATGTTTATTGTCAATGAATGTTACATTGATGGAAAGGCGGAACTTACAGCTATTTTTCAACGTAATCACCATTGCGATCGATGCACTTTTGTATGCGCTGTGGCAGTTTTTGTATACCCTTGTCATAGCACTCTCCCGCCAAGTTGCGCAGGTAGCGCTCAACCTCGTTTTTCAAATCATCGTCGGTCTGGAAATGTGTTCCAACCAGGTGTAACTTCAACTCAGAAGACAGATGATAATCACTAGGTGCTAAGTCTGGACTGTAGGGGAATGTGTGAGGATGTCCCATCCAAACTGGGCCAGGAGATCGGCCTCGCACACACCTTGCTATAATGCAAATGTTCGGTCAAAAGCTTGTCAATCGTAGTCTTACTGACTTGTGGGATAAGTTAATGCCAGAGGTTCTACTCCCATTAGTCCTGGACCTGTAGGACCAAGGACCCGGGCCTCCTTCGACCAAGGAGTCACCGAGCTGTCCCGAAATGGCACCCGGCGCCTCCGTGGGGCTTTCTATAGGGCAAGACCTAGAGACTAACAAGCCCCCCCCCCCAACTGGTCCTGTGAACTCGAGACGGGATGGAAGTGGATACGCCACTTACGCGCGCCAACACCAAAATTGGAAGGCTACCGATATGACCTCGGTGGGGCCGCCTAGCACACCTACTAGCTATGCTGGCTAGTGCGTGGAAATATTAATGGCTTTCCTCAACCCCGTCCGGAGAAGTACCCGATCTCCCACGGGTATCAGGAACCACTGCCTCCCTCGAGCCCAACCCAATCCGAACAACTCCCTATCAGGGAGGGGCTCGAATGTTCGGCCCGAGTTCCTCTAGTAACGTAAGAGTTACCACGAGTGCTAGGGGTCCGCAGCGCCCGCACCACAGCTGCTGAAGGGAACGTATCCCCTCCCCTACGGGAAACTTGTGGGATAAGTTCGCAAGCTCGCGAACTGTCACACACCGATCTTTAAGCATTTCTTGCTCCACTTTGGCAATTATTTCGGCTGAAACCGAAGGCCGACCAGAACGCTGTTCCTCATGGACGTCTGACCATCCGTCTTTGAACTCTCTGACCCACTTTCGCACGTTTTTGACGTCGTCCATACACTGTGGCTCATAGACTTCGCATAACTGACGATGAATTTCAGTGGGATCACTGCACGCAACTCGCACTTGGTGGTGGAAGTGATAGGAAGCTCCATCGCAAACTGCTGCCCAGCCAAGACAAATGGTTGCAACGGGTTCGTTGTGTCGGGGATTTGAAGGGGTGAAACCAAGCTAGAGGGATTAGTTTATTGTGTTCTGCCTTCAAAATATATGCCAGAATAATAAGTACTCGGTTAAACAAAATAACAGATGCAATACTCCTAGAAGAACAAACTGGTTTTAGAAAAGGAAAAAGCACCATTGACAATGTTTTTACTCTTAAACAAATGATAGAAAAACGACGAGAACAAAATTTAGAGACGCACTTACTATTTATTGACTATTATAAAGCTTTTGACAAAGTATCACGAATGATACTGTGAAAAATTTTAAATAATAGAGGCGTAACTTTACAACTAATTGAAGTTTTAAAAATTATGTACATTGACACAAAAAGAGAACCAGCAATAGTTAATGGTGGCGTAACACAAGGTTGTTCTTTATCAACCGCACTTTTTTAATTTGTATGTTGACGAAATAGTAAGGATTTGGTCGAATAGAGTCAATGGAGGCATTAATGTATCAGGAGCTAAATTGAAAACTATTATGATCAAATAATAATGGCCACAAATGAAGATGACCTGCAGAAAATGCTGTATAGTCTAGATAAAATTGCTACAGAATATGGAATGAAAATATCAGCAAATAAATCCAAAACCATGGCATTTAAAGGAATTAATCCAGTAAGATCAAAAATAGTGTTAGATAACATAATAATTGCGCAGAAATCACACTTTAAGTATTTAGGATGTAATGTCTCGTACCAAGGGGAAGCTGATATAATAGAGAAAATAAATGAATTTAACTATATAACAGGCACAATAAAAAGAACATTAAAAAAATAAAGCAAGAAAGGACTCTATAATAAAACTATACAAAAGAATGGCAATAGCAACTCTGATCTATGGATCAGAAACATGGACACTAACAAAAAGAAATTGTACGAGAATACAGTCATCAGAAATGAAGTCCATAAAAGCAATAGCTGGATATATCAAAATTGATAAAAAAACGTAGTCAGGATATTAGGACAGAATTAAAAGTAGAAGAAATAAACCATACTATTAAAAGTAATAGAAATCAATGGAAAGAGCATGTTCAGAGGATGAATAATAACAGAATACCAAAAATAGCCTTAAACTATAAACCTATAGGAAGAAGAAACCAGGGAAGACCGAAGAAAAGATGGGCAGACCAATTTGGAGCCTGAACGGGTTAAACAATCCAAAGCCGTGAGGTAGAAGAAGATGAAGAAGATGAAGATGAAGAAGAAGAAGAAGAAGAAGAAGAAGAAGAAGAAGAAGAAGAAGAAGAAGAAGAAGAAGAAGAAGAAGAAGAAGAAGAAGAAGAAGAAGAAGAAGAAGAAGAAGAAGAAGAAGAAGAAGAAGAAGAAGAAGAAGAAGAAGAAGAAGAAGAAGAAGAAGAAGAAGAAGAAGAAGAAGAAGAAGAAGAAGAAGAAGAAGAAGAAGAAGAAGAAGAAGAAGAAGAAGAAGAAGAAGAAGAAGAAGAAGAAGAAGAAGAAGAAGAAGAAGAAGAAGAAGAAGAAGAAGAAGAAGAGGAAGAAGAAGAAGAAGAAGAAACCAAGCTACACGCCAGTGTTGCCGGATCTCGTGTAATAGCAGTGCTTTGGAAAATGTAAGAGCAGATCACGAAAATGTATACGTACCTATACCATAATAAATTTAAATAACGGTTTTCCATTTGATATCATGCCTTTAGATCGACTCTAACAAAGAGCGAATTTAAACATACCTGATGTTTCTCATAACAATTTGGAATTATATATCTTGATAACTAATTCTCTTTCACCTTGCTGTGTGCAGGCTAAAGTTGGAAAAATAAAGTCAGACTGACTAATGCCTAGATTTTATCTACAGATTTTCGGCTTTTCATTTCATTGCTCAAATCAATTGAGTTAACATGATAAAATGCCGCCAGTACGACATTAAATTCACCAAATGACTCACATTTTCGGCAAACAACACGGATGTTTATGTACAGCTGAGATAACATACTCCAATGGCGACTTACAAATCGAGATTTCAAGTGCGTACAAGATTACGGAAAGCCGAAGAACCGTGTTTCAAATTGCGGCAATGACATTCCATTTTACAGCCTGGTTCTGACTAACCATCGAGAATTATAATGTTTAACAGGAGAAATAAGTAAAACGCTAAAAGTAATTCGGATTGTGGATTAAGATTTCTTAATGTGAGAAATGTTTTACCGATTGGTTCATCCACCGACCAGTGGCCTAAGAACCCCGACTCTCTTTTTCTCCTCCTATGCTTTTACAATAGGATTATTCTAGTTTGGGACAGATGTCGTTACGTTAGGTGTTGTAGAAGCAAATGCACGTCGGTGGAAACAACGATGATTCCTTGTTAATGACAGCTACTCAGGCTCACGCCACGTGATCTGTCACTCACACACTCACAGAGGCAAATCACGTGACGATACCAAAAGTACTTACACATGTTGCATAAATATATACCGATGGCTTGAACAGTTTAAGATAACTATCCGCTTTTATTATTGTTAATTTCCTTTTCATTCCCTAAAATTGTAGCATTTCCATAACTTTTTATGCATATTTCCAGGCAAATTTCGGTATTCTTTTTCAATATTGTACTTCCCAAAGCCTTAGCAAACAACAGGCAAGAACCATTCAATACTTCAATTGTAAATTACCGTTCAGTTTCACCTATATTTCCTACAAACAAATGTTCTATGAACAATTTGTGTTAAATTAATTTCCATATATATGCCTATTCATAAGTTATTTTATGTATGGGAGCATAAGAACAAAGTGATCTAATAAGCGCTCTACAAAGTTCCGATCGTGTCACAAAACTAATAACGCATACACTATTCTAAAACAAAACAAAAACATTAAATTTCAGCATAATTCCAACATCTTCCACAACCACAAAAGAGCCCGCCTCGGTAGCGTAGATGGTAGCATGTCTGCCTCACGTTCAAGAGGTCCCGAGTTTGAATATCGGTCAGGTTGAGTTACCTGGATAAGGTTTTTCCAGGGTTTTCCCTTATCCTGATAGACGAATGTCAGGTAACTCTAAGCTCCATGGACCCTGGACACATTTGAGCACCATTTCACCCATTTCATTCACCGTCCGATATGACTTAAAGTTGGAGGACATAAAATTAAAATAAAAAAAAAAACACAGAAGTTACTGTGATGGACCTTTTCAGGATAGTTAGTCATTAGTCCATTCCATGAATCTCGAGAGGGCGGTCTACCTAACGAGTCATGACAGTGCAGAGCGCTCTGTCCAATTGATCATTTGGAAGCTCTCCAGCAGGCCAGTACAACCCGTACCTCACCCACCGTGGTCCTGAAATGGTTCACGGCCCGGAGACCGTCCCAATGGAGGTCCCTGAAAGAAACCACCAGATGAAAAGTGAATGAAGATGATATGGAGGGACAGGAATTCGGGGGATTCAATCAAGCTACCCAGTATTCGCCTGACGACCCGGGAAACACCCGAAAAATCCTTGGGTCAGGTAGGCCAGCCCCGGAATCGAACCGGGACTTTCCGAATGCGGGCCAGAGACGAAACCGCTTAAGCCATCCCGTTCGATTACGAACTCGAGAATACTAAATTGTAGACAGATGACTCAGTGGTAATGGCACAGAGTTAATGTGTGAGGCTCACATTCGGGTGATTGCGGGTTCGATTTCCCTCAACTGGACATTTTGTGTGTGCGTGCGTGCGTGCGTGAGCGTTTGCGCGCGCGCGCGCGCGTGTGTGTGTGTGTGTGTGTGTGTGTGTGTGTGTGTGTGTGTGTGTGTTAAGAGGCATGTTGGTGTGGTTTCTCATCTACGACGATTTCCTTTCCATAATTTCTCTTTCATTGCAACTCCATCTTTTGTTTCAGGTGTCCTAGGTCTCGTGCCGTACATATGCGCACTTCGTGTTGATCTCCCTCTCTGGACAGCTCTGGCAGTGAGAGGGCTCTTCTGGACTGAAACTGTTCGGTACACGCTGGTCTTTGTGGCAAGCCTTCGGTGATTCCTTCACTTCATCCCTTCCTCAGGGGAGTGGTAGCCTCAATAGAACTCCCAAAGACCCCAGTGCTTGACGTTTCCCTCTTCGTTGGATACCCAATGCCCTTCTCCCCAACTAAATAGGAAATGGCATACTCAAAGAACATTTAAATTAGCTATATTGATCTGTTTCGATTCTAGCATGTGTGCTGACTGGAGGTGAAGTAGAGTGGATTGGTGAAGTAACGAGATGTTTAAAAATGTAGTGGAAACTTTTCGAGGGACATCGGTGTCTTTGTATCTGAATTTGCCGCATCCTGTCTGTATGGTTTATGCTTCCGGCCGCCGCCACGTGGTTTAGTTGCCGGCGGGCAACCGTTTACAACAAAAGAAATGTCTTGAGGCAACATCCGACATGTTAATGCCGGAATTCAAGTCGCATGATCTTTAGGTTCGCACGGCATATGCGTGAGTGTATATGATTGTCGCATTGTGCTAGAGACAGATAGGCTTGCCGCCATCCTGGGAAACCCAAATTGTGTGGTTTCCATTTTTTCGAAACGGTTTATGCCTCCACGTGTTGGCGAAAAGAATCTGATTTTTGTGGTTCGGACTTGTATCAAGCATGGAACACCTGATGGAAGATATACGTATCAAAAATTAAATTAAATTCAAGCATCGTGACAAGAATTAATTTCCCATATAGGTTTTTAAAAAACTCCATGGTCCTTGCACTGTTTATCGAGTGTACCTCAATGCAGTTTTCACCTGTTTTTTCGAGAGTTCGGTGGTACAATAGAAGGTGTCGAACCAAATGTGGAAACTAGTTGGTAGAACTATGTCTTGACGCCTCACTACTGGTTGTATCATTCCTTTCCGGGCAATGTGATTTTTTTCCTACATGGGAAGACGTAGCGCTGACTTAACTTAGAAGTTTGGCAATGTCAAATGTTTCTTTCACATTACGTTAAGTTTCATCTTACATTGGAATTAGAACCAAAGGGCGTGAAGTATTAGTGTGAAGTAATAAATGACGGAGGCATTCATCTTGCACCAAATTTTACTCTTAAGACGATGCTATTTGCGGATGACCAAATAATTATAAGTAAAACTGAAGACGAGCTGCAGTATATATTTTACAGAAGTTATGTAAGAATTATAATTTCAAAATTTCCACAAATAAAACAAAAACAATGGCGTTTCGAGGTAACGACACTGTTAGAACCAAACTAGTAATTGATGATATTATCTTAGAGCAAGTTACGGGTTTTAAATATTTGGGAACATATGTCAGTTTTAAATATGAAAATGATTTTAAAAATAAATTACCAATGTTTCAACAAATATGCGGCATAATAAATAGAAGCCTAAAAACTAAAACCAGAAAAGAAACACGGATGAAATTCTATAAAGTAATGGCTGTGCCTGCTTTTCTTTTTGGTTCTGGAACATGGGCATTAACAAAGGCAGACAAAAACAAGATACAGGCTGCCGAAATGAGATTTTTAAGAGCAGTAAAGGGATGTACTCTTTTAGATAAAATCCCAAATGAAAATATAAGAGAAGATTTAGAAATAAGTTCTTTAGAAGAAGAGATAAATTATAGAAATGAATGGAGAGAGCATATTGAGAGAATGCCGAGAGATAGGATCCCAAGAAGAGTTATAAACTATAAATCTAGAGGAAAGAGACATCCGGGAAGACCACGAAAACGATGGCCAGACATGTTTTAAGCCGGAACAGGCAGCATTGCCTAGCCCTTGGAGTGAAGATGATGAAGAAGAAGAAGAAGAAGAAGAAGAAGAAGAAGAAGAAGAAGAAGAAGAAGTAATAAATGAAATGCCATTGATTCCATTACGTTAAGTGCTTCCTAATTAGACCTTTAGTTTACCAGAAGTAACGTCTCGTCACGTTAAGTATGTTAATTGTAATCCTGGCATAACTGCAAAGGTCAAACACATATTTCTACTCGATTTTTACCGACACAAGATTTATAGATGCACAAAATAAAATTCATTAAAACCTAATTATTTACTTTAAATTTGAAGAAATGTGCCCCGAAATTAAGTGGCAATAAGGTACTTCGCTAAGTACTTGATCGTCACCCCCGAACGTACATTCGAAGAAGTTGTTCTTTTTTTTTTTTTTTTTTAAATTTGTTCCATTTATACCCCGCCTTCAACTCCAATGTTCATATCGACGACCGTTCTCCTTTGGAACATATCAAAAGTGTTAACTCGTATTCGTTGTGTTTTAATCAGTAGATCACGCACACATTCGCACTCTCATTCATATTTCTGAACACTGGGAATCTGAGGAATTATCTTGGCCAGAGAAAAATCCCCATCCCCACCGCTGGGAATCAAACCCGGGACCCCTAGCACGGCAGGCAGGTGCTCTACCGACTGAGCTACGGGGCCAGCCTCCAAGAAATGTTGTACTGTTGTAACAATTGCTAACTTCTAGCATAAGGATAGGGTGACTAGATGTTTTTAAAGAAGATAAGGGCGATACCTATATCCTTGACAAAAAATAAGGGAGATTACGAGCACGGCAAATTTTAACCAAAACAAAATCAATGCAGATTTGTAAACAATAACTAATTACATATCACAAATACTAACATATAGATTTTGCAATAGATTTTGCGTACTTTTGTATCATTTTAGCAAATGAAAAGAATTCATTGCATGAATAAGGAAAATTTATAGCAACTTCAATTCAGATTTGATTAGGTTTGTATTAATTATTTCCTTACATCTGTCTACTTGTTATTCATAAATGTGTAGTGTTTAACGCCCGCTTTTACTACATACAGCACCACAGGCAGTGACACTGATGATACATGAGATGAAGATGGAGCAGCGATGGAATAAGATGGCGGAAAAAGCAGGAGATCCCGGAGAAAACCCGCTCCAGTGCGAGGTTGTCCACCACACATCTCTTTTATTCATAAGAGAAAATACTTGACTCTGTGGGTTCGAGAAATTAAAAGTCCAGGTTACAAACACCAAAAATTACACTTTATTTCCGTAGAAACACACTTCGTACAGAACAGTCAAGAATTGAGTCACATACACAATACAACTTGCAAGGTCAACGACCACAACACAGCTGTTCACGCACGCGAGTTCAACCACCGACTGACTCTTTTTGGCGGGCGGGTTTCCTTTTTTATAGATTACTCACATTCCGGAATGTTCTCGAACCATCAAGAACAAAGGCGAACTTTCGAGAAATCCGTCTCCTTCCGCCCCCTACCCGCCTTTTCGGCGAGCTTTTATTTACACACTACACTGCCCGTCCCTTTGAATGCCTCTCCGCGCCGCCTCGATCAACAATGGGCTCGCGACAATACTCTTGCTGTGTGAGCATTACTTCCTGGTATGCTCATAACATAACCATCTTACTCAAGTTCTTAAAATTCACATTATTTGCTTACAAACTGGTGAATAGCTAACGCTACCCTCTAAAGAGACAGCACATTTAATTGCATCAGAACTACAAAATTCCTCATATAATTTATCTTCATTCACACAATCCAGCTTGACACGTTCCACAACTTCATACATGTCATTGAATGTTAATTTCCTTTTTAAACATAGTGGAAATAAACACTTTAACCTGTGATACAATTTGTTAACTAAGTAAGAAAATAAAGTATCAATGAAATTTTTTCATTAGTACATTTCAAATTTTAATAAAGAACAGTGGCGAATAATTTATGAGTACCACTACCGAAAAATTTATCTTTCTTTCTCTAATGTTACTAATTAGCAACTATACAGCTTCATGAGGTTACATAAAACTAAGATCGGAATTCGGCAAGTACTATGCTTTTTAAATGAAAACATTTCCAATATTAACAAACGAAACTAATAAGCCTGAACATTTGTTTCTACTTCTGCATTTTCATTGCAAAAATATCAGAAGGAAGAAAGGAAGTAGAGGCGTGGAACAAGCATTCTTTGCGTTCATTGATTTTCAGACAAGAAACACAGATTTCGGCTGTCCAAATGTTTCAACGCATTCTGGCCCTGCGCGCGAAATTTAAATCCTTGAAAAAATATTTGTCCATATGTACGTAAAAAGAGATTAAACGCGGGAGAAAAACGCTCAATCAACCTAAAAATACGGGAGCCGGGAGATTATGCAAAAATAGGCTCAAACACGGAAAATCCCGGGAAATACGGAAGAGTTAGTCGCCCTATACAAGTAGAATAATTATTTTATTGTTGGTATTGGTTAGTTGGTTTATATGTGTTTAAGATGTAAGCGAAATGGGAGAAAACGTGTTGTAGGTAAAAAGCACTGAATCGCAGCCGTCAGCGGCAGTGACAGCAGAACAGGGATTCAAAGCAACAGAGGTTAAGAAAGACTACAGATCTTAAATATTGAATTACGGCACTATCGACTGGAATTAGGATTACTTCGGAGGGGATTGGTACCGAAACCTTTTTTTTTATTGTACCCAAGCCCCAAGTGGGGCATCCTCGGGAGGAAGGATGAGGTGAGAGGAGACAGAGAGCGGCACAAGGAATCGCAACAGTACAGAGGGCAGGGTTCCTACTATTTAGAGTTGGAAACTCCCCCGGTAGTCCAGCACAACCAGCGGAAACGGCCCACCAGGTTGGCCTGGAGACCGAAAACCGTCCTACCAAAGAAGAACGTGTTTATCAGGAGCATATCATCCTGCCATGCAGCGCCAGGACACTCGCCGATACTTTTACTCTTAAAGAGATCATCAGATGACAAATGATGTGAAATGATAGTGAGCCACTCAAATGCGCGACACGGACGAAAGTGCCTGAACCATCCCGCTCGGTGCACTGTCGATAACACAAAAGTTTTGCTTTTTATCTTGCTTTGCATTTCATTTTTAATCAACGCCGATAAATATACACAAGAACTTCGTTTATCTGGATTAGGTGGATGCGGAAGCAATCCGGATGAACCGAAAACAAACGAATATAAACTACTAATCAATGCAAAATTTATTTTAGCTTTAACAATAATAAAATAGCCCTTAAACGGCTTAAATATTGGTTCTCTTTTATTTTAGTTTCTTACGTTTCAAATCAGTGCTGTGTATGAGAAGCAAGAAAAGAAAACAAACAAGGAAAAATTCAAACCAGTTTGACTTTTGTTGTTGTTGTTGTTGTTGTTGTTGTAATTTACGTCCTCCAACGTCAAGTCATATCGGACAGTGAGTGAAATGGTTGAAATGATGCTCAAATGAGCCCAGGGTTCATAGAGCTTAGAGTTACCCGACATTCGTCTTTGAGGATAAGGGAAAAACCGCGGATAAAGCCTTATCCAGGTAACTCACCCTGACCGATATTCGAACTCTTGCCCTCTTGAACGTGAGGCAGCATCTGCGCTACCGAGGCGGGCAATCCAAATTGGAGAACTATAAAATGAAGGCCTTTCAGACACTAGTTTGCTATATTTGCTATTTCCTGCAAGCATTGCAAGAAAAAAGAATGTGAAATGTGTACTCAAATTCTTTCTCTACTCATTCTTGTTCAAAATATTCTTAAAAAAATATTGTTCTATGTAGATAGACGCTTACAGAAATGGGCTTATTGCATGTTTCCCTATAGGTACATGGGGATGGGAGATTAGAGTAGGCTCAAGCGATAGGCAAATGTTTTACTATAACTGTTTTACTACGTTTTCTCTCCTTCTTTTACAAGTCGGGCCTGGGTCTGACAACCCGACTGCCGGCTTCAGGCCCGCATACGCAAGGCAGAGATGGGCAATCATCCAACCGAGACGAGCAGGAGATGTGGTCAGCATTTCGCATCCGACCTGGAAAGTTGGCTTTCTTGACCGGGATTCGCTACCTATAGCAGCTCCTCAATTTCCTCACGATGCTGAATGGGCACCGGTCCTATACCCAGGATATAAAATCCGCACCCCTAGAGCGATTCCGTAGTAGGGAAGCAAGCTCCAACCCACTACGCCACGTCGCAGGACGGTCGCTATACTAGCCTTTCGACTAACATTCTCTTTGCATGTCCAGGACATAAAAAGCGGATGAGTTCCCATTTCAATAAAGTATAAATACCTATTAAAATCAAAACAAATAACAAGAAGTATCTCGATAATGGTTCTCGTGGCTTCTTTCGGAAGGGAAATAGAGTCAGGCTGGTGGTATACTGTCATAGATTTACTGCACATAAAAGAACCTGAAGCCCGCCAAAGAGGCCTCTGAGCAAAATTAAGAGTCTGGGGGACGATGAGTAACGCAGAAGTATCGATAAATAAAAACTCATTTAATTTGTGTCAAAAATGTGTACTTTAACGAGAACTACGTACGTTTGTGTGCAGTAAGATTTTGTGTAGCTCGCGCCGTGACCGTGTAGTTAGAACATTTGACTTCACTAAGGAGGCTCGGACTCAATCCCAGGTGACACTATGTAAAATTTGTGGTGAACAACATGGCGCTGGGACGGGTTACCTCCGGGATCTCCGGTTTCCTCCGCCACATTCCACTTCGCCCTCATTACGTTCATCTACTTCTCTGACACTCATTCCACGCATCGGGCTGATCACCCATCCTGGATTTCTCTTTCTGATCCAGACTGCGTTTGCTCAACCCGACGCCTAATGATAAGGGTTAGAGGACAAAGAATGCCCTAACAACGTGAGTAGTAAAACTAGGGAAGTTAAAGAAGAAGAAGGTTTCGTTTACCTCTGCTTTACTAGATACGCAGTAGTCACAAAGAGGAAGAGAACTTCTGAGGACGATCTCACAAAATTCAAGAACCAAAATAGTTAGAACATTCTTTAGAACATCAAATTTTTCTATAAATGTTCCATGTAAAGAGTAATCAGGGTCAAGGGGGGGGGGCATTTTCTTGAAATGTTTCGTGTCGTATTCTTGGAAAACACAAACACACACACACACACACACACACACACACACACACACACACACACACACACACACACACACACACACACACACATATATGTGTCTTTTCCTAAAAATGATCTAGTGGAATGACTTGCCAGCATTCCCGTGGCCAACCTACCTGACCTACGGGCTTTTCCGGGGATTTTCCCGGATCGCCAGACGAAAGCTGGGTAGGTTAATTACACTCCCCGAATTTCCTATCCGTAGAGTTCATCACCATTATTATTTCACATCATTTCTTCTCTGCTGATCTCTTTCAGGATAAAAGTGTCGGCTGGTGTCTCGGTGTTGCTTGACAGGATGATATGCTCTTGGTAAATCTTTCTCCTCCAATAGGACGATCTTCGGTCTCCGAACTCGGTCTGGTGTGGCCATTTCCGGACCGCGGTAAGGTGGGATGCCGCGGAGTGTCCAAGTGGTAAAGTGAAGGAATCCTGTCCTTGAGTCGGTCGCTCATCTCCTCTCACTTCATCCTTCCGCTCGGTGGTGCCCCACATTGGGGTATAGGTATAATATACCAAGTTTGGAACTTCGTCTGAATCCTCTCCCTAGCGTAGTCCAGTCCTAAAAATGCCTTTTTTGGATTCAGAGGAACTCAAAAGAATATTTCCAGTGAAATCTCCGTATCGAATTTTTTGGGTGAGATACAATACCAACCCTTTTGTCATAAAAAGTAGAGAAAGTTAAAAGCTTGCCATGCCATGTGGTGCTGGTTGGCTGTATTTAGCCAGAAGGTTTTTGCTGCGTGCCCACCCGTTAAGGGTTTTACCGCAGGTAAGGTATTGAATTTGGGATGTTGTAGGGTGAGATGTAGGTTTTTAGATTTGTGTTATATTATAAGGTTACAGTTTTGTACCTAGGGGTTGAAGGACAGGATGCAATGCCTTGCACCCTGGTGTTTTAATTTGTTTTAATTTGGGGAAAATTTTTGATGCCAAGCAGCTTGGGGAAATTATGTGGATCTCAGCTTTAGCTGCTGTTCGGATTAGCTCCTGGGTTATCTCGGGTGCCCGCAAGCCATGCGGGGTAACCAGTGCTGTCTAGAACGGCGTCTAGTGGGGTCATAATCTCCCAAGGATCTGACAAGGGCGCTTCTGTGATTAGGTAAATTAGCGTATAATTTTGATGCCCGGGGCCTAATTTCATCCTCCACGTATGGAAGATTGGAGGCTTCGTAAAGCAACCTGGTAGGAAAATAACGTCCCACAGAATATATAGACCTGAGTCCTCTATTCTGTGCACGTTGAAGCCATGCTAGCCAGCTGTCTGCGACCATGCCCCAGGTCTCACAGGCATAAAGCATAACCGGGATTACCAGCGCTCGAAAGAGGTAGGCCAACTGGCATCGAGGTTGACCCCAGCATTGGATACAGGGAAGTAATTGTTCCCTGTACCTTCGCCGATAGGTCCGTGATGTGCTGGCGAAAAGTTAGGCCAGCTTATACAATAGTAAACGCACTTTCTATATAATTACCGTCTTCCTTTTCGTGCCAAAATCATTACAATATTCATCCCTCCTCCCCGAAAAAGAAAATAACATGCATTATTATAAACCACTCCGCTCCTTTTATTTCAGTTGAATAGAGTTCTTGGTCAATTAGCATGGCCCTATACCTAATGTATTTCCACGCCTAAAGCATTTTCTCTGATAAGTGTGCTAAATAAACTGGTTTCGAGGTCGGAACCTGACGTCTCGCGAGACTAACTTGGGAATGCAAAGAGGTACTGTTTTGAAGACCTAGGATTTGCGTGACAGAGGTAAGTAAGCCTTTTTTTGGCACGCTTGCCGTCTGTTGTGTTTGGTCTGACCTTGATATATTTTTGGCAAAGTGAAAACGGTTCCCCCCACAAACAAAAGATAATGTATGCGTATCCTATTCAGTCAATACAAAAGGTACCTTCTGTCAAGGCCGGAAATGCTGCGCATAACACATAAACCTTTCCTAAACAGTAAGTCGCAATTAGCTTTGTCAGCAGAAAAGTAATATTAAACTTTTTCGTAAAGCTCTGTTTACTCTTTTAAAACATAATTTTGTATGATACGTTTAACAGCTGTGTACTATAATTTGAATAGTGGTACTAGATTATTATTTTTTAAGTATCGTCCTCCAACGTAAGTCATGTCAAGATGAATGAAATCGGCGAAATGATGCTCAAATGTGGCTTAGAGTCCACAGAGCTTAAAGATAACCGACATTTATATTTCAAGATAAAGAAAAGCCTCAGAAAATGAAGGCCGCGCCGTGGCTCAGTGGTTAGACCGCTTGGCTCTCACCAAGGCGGCCCGGGTTCGATCCCAGGCGACCGCAAAGTGAGATTTGTTGTGGACAACACGGCGCTGGGCGGGTTTTCTCCGAGACCTCCGGTTTCCCCCGCCATTTCATTCCACCGGCGCTCCATGTTCATCTCATGTACCATAAGTGTCACCGCCTGCGGTGCCATACGTAGTAAAGGCGGGCGTTAAACACTACACATTTCATTTTCAGAAAATAACCTTATCCAAATAAATTGCCCTAGCCGAGATTTGAACTCGGTACCTCTTCAATGTGAGGTAGACACGCTATCCCCACACCACAGAGATGGGCTTAATATTTCTGTAGTTGCAAGCACTAGAATGTAGAATGCATATTATATATGTGCATGAATACAGAAAATCCTCGTTAACCTGGACCTTTTCAACCTGGATGTCTGGATAACCCGGACCAGCGTTGAAAAAACAAAAATATGCTGTTTAGCGTTGTAAAAGAAATCTTGTTTTACAGATGATAAATTGCTATTCTCGGTAGGTACATTACTTAAATGGGTGAAATGGACGAAATGAGGCTCAAATGATTCCAGGATTCATAGACCTTAGAGCTACCTGACATCTTTCTGGATAAGGGAAAATCTCGGAAAGAACCTTATCCAGACACTCACTCAACCTGCTTGGGACCAGGGCTGGCAGAGAAACTTTGATAAAGTCATAGCGAAAGTTGTGGCCTGGTGTGTGTTGACTTGCCAGAAAACATGATTGCAGTAGAAAAAATAAGTGTGTAAGATTTTATAGACATTTTTAAAAACCATGGCTAACGTGTCGTCCTGACATTAAATTCTACATTTGAGTCGTATATTTCCCCGGTATACAACTAGGGGATAGAGCTCAATAGGTCAGAGCGACTGGACGGAAATCAGAAGATCCGTGGTTCAAATCCCGGCCATGGCATTGGATTTTTCATGTTGACTCTATCTATCAAAGACCTTATCCTATATTTGGCTAGTATGAAGAAATGATTCATTTCCATCAATTAACTAAAATAATAAGAGTTAAATGATGAAGTCTGGGATTCAAGTACTTACGCTAGTAAGTCGTCACAAACGGTGTATATCGAATGCGAGAGTCCCTAGTGGTATACCGGGGAAATATACGAGTCAAATGGAGAATTTAATGTCAGGACGGCAAGTTGGCCATGGTAGCTCAATGGGTTAGAGTGACTGCACGGAAACCAGGGGAACCGTGGTTCAAATCCCGGCCATGGCATTGAATTTTTCATGTCGACTCTATCTATCAAAGACCTTAGCCTATATTTGGCCAGTATGAAGAAATGATTAATTTCCATCAATTAACTAAAATTATACTGTATATATTTATTGAATTTGTTAAAAAATATATTTAGCAAGCTATGAACACATTCAATGAACAACGAAATTTACTATTATTATTATTATTATTATTATTATTATTATTATTATTATTATTATTATTATTATTATTATTATTATTATTATTATTATTATTATTATTATTATTATTATTATTATTATTATTATTATTATTATTATTATTATTATTATTATTATTATTATTATTATTATTATTATTATTATTATTATTATTATTATTATTATTATTATTATTATTATTATTATTATTATTA
The DNA here is from genome assembly GCA_030765055.1 of Mantis religiosa. Taxonomy (NCBI): domain Eukaryota; kingdom Metazoa; phylum Arthropoda; class Insecta; order Mantodea; family Mantidae; genus Mantis; species Mantis religiosa. Next base: position 101,606,399 of record CM060954.1, on the reverse strand, counting down.
TTATTATTATTATTATTATTATTATTATTATTATTATTATTATTATTATTATTATTATTATTATTATTATTATTATTATTATTATTATTATTATTATTATTATTATTATTATTATTATTATTATTATTATTATTATTATTATTATTATTATTATTATTATTATTATTATTATTATTATTATTATTATTATTATTATTATTATTATTATTATTATTATTATTATTATTATTATTATTATTATTATTATTATTATTATTATTATTATTGTTATTGTTATTGTTATCATTATTATTATCATTATTATTATCATTATGATTATGATTATCATTATCATTATCATTATCATTATCATTATCATTATCATTATCATTATCATTATCATTATCATTATCATTATTATTATTATTATTATTATTATTATTATTATTATTATTATTATTATTATTATTATTATTATTATTATTATTATTATTATTATTATTATTATTATTATTATTATTATTACTATTATTATTAGTCCGCGCCGTGACTGAGTGGTTAGACCGATTGACTCTCACCCAGGCGGTCCGAGTTCGTACCAGACGACCGCAAAGTGAGATTTGTGGTGGACAACATGGTGATAAGGCGGGTTTTCTTCGGGATCTCCGGCTCCCCCCCCCCCCCGTCATCATTCCACCAATATTGCTCCCATCCTTTCCTATCATTCATCTCGCCCTCATACCTTGATCTACTTTTCTCACCCTCACATCAGGCATTGGGCTGATCACCCATCCTGGTTCTCTATCATATCCAAGCCTTCGGTCCCTCAGACCCGACCTTAAGGGATATAGGAACAAGAATACCCTAACAGTATACTAGGGATAAGATAAAGAAGAAGAAGAAGAAGAAGAAGAAGAAGAAGAAGAAGAAGAAGAAGAAGAAGAAGAAGAAGAAGAAGAAGAAGAAGAAGAAGAAGAAGAAGAAGAAGAAGAAGAAGAAGAAGAAGAAGAAGAAGAAGAAGAAGAAGAAGAAGAAGAAGAAGAAGAAGAAGAAGAAGAAGAAGAAGAAGAAGAAGAAGAAGAAGAAGAAGAAGAAGAAGAAGAAGAAGAAGAAGAAGAAGAAGAAGAAGAAGAAGAAGAAGAAGAAGAAGAAGAAGAAGAAGAAGAAGAAGAAGAAGAAGAAGAAGAAGAAGAAGAAGAAGAAGAAGAAGAAGAAGAAGAAGAAGAAGAAGAAGAAGAAGAAGAAGAAGAAGAAGAAGAAGAAGAAGAAGAAGAAGAAGAAGAAGAAGAAGAAGAAGAAGAAGAAGAAGAAGAAGAAGAAGAAGAAGAAGAAGAAGAAGAAGAAGAAGAAGAAGAAGAAGAAGAAGAAGAAGAAGAAGAAGAAGAAGAAGAAGAAGAAGAAGAAGAAGAAGAAGAAGAAGAAGAAGAAGAAGAAGAAGAAGAAGAAGAAGAAGAAGAAGAAGAAGAAGAAGAAGTTTCACCGGAAGTGCTTGTTTTGGGTCCCTCTAAACACATAGCTCATAAAGAAAAATTGGTTACCAGCATCTTCCAAGGATATGACACGAAGATTTTCAAGAAAATTTCCTTACTATAAAACTATTCTTAACTAGAAAAGTTTTGAAATTTTTTATTTTCTAAAAAAATGGCTAAAAATTTTTATTAAAATACCAAATACTTAAGATATTTTCATACAAATAAAATGTATATCTTGAATTTTCTCGAAAAAAAAGCATATAAAGCCTTTTTCAATTGATGAGTTTTATATGAGGATAAACCGTAAGAGATAGACAAAATATTACTACATACATAAAAATATAACGAGGGTCACACAGAAAGTAAAGAAGGATTAAGCATGGTTAAATCAAAACAAAGGATATCAGCATCTAACTTTATTTTTAAACTTACTGCTTTCCTATGTAATAATCATACTTGTCAAGACATTTGTAGTAACGAGGGATTAGTTCCTCAACACCGTTGTTATTATGTTCATTTGCCGTCAAACTAACCTGGAATTTCCACACCATAAGACTCACCGAATGCAGCAAATCAAACACATAATACAGTCAAACTCGCCTTTTGCAATCCATATAAACGCATTTTGTACGATCCACTGATCAAACCTCCTTGGCAATATGGTTACTCCATTTTAGGCTCTACTACAGCATCGCAAGTAAGAAGAATCTAAGTAATTCGGAATAGATATCTAAGATTGCTCACAAATGCCCCATGGTGTGTTAGCAACATCACACTTCACAGGGATCTGAACAGAAGTGATAGATGTCATCAGCACAAGCTACACAAGACTACACCAAACTCTTGCCAATCATTCAAATCCACTGCTACAGGACATTTTCCTACACCCTCCTCCACAACAGCAAAACAGAAGACTAAAAAGAAAACGACACAACGAACTTCTCACTTAATATCATGTGTTTTTTATGTATGATAAAGTGGCTTTTGTTTTATGATTATAATATGTTTTTAGTATTTAAATTTTCATGTTATAAAATGTAGCTGATATAAGACTGTTATTGAACAGCATCCTAACCAGGGGCGGCTTCTCGATGGGGTAGCATGTTTGCGCTACAACCAAAATGCTGGGTCTCCCTTTAATGCAAGGGCATGTTCCATTTGGAGTTCAGTTCGACCTTGTCTAGTGCAGTGGCCCTCAGCGCTCTGTATTGTTTGCAGGTGCCAAGTAGTTCACTCTCAGTTGCAAACCACTGGTATACAATGGGGAGGTATAGGCCAGGATGAACCTTTGGTGTGCCGAGGCAAGTAGGGGGGAAGGGCGGGGCTTATGGCTGCATAAGGTGGGTTAACCTAGCAGCCAGAGAATGCCAAGCCTTCTCCTTCTGTTTTCAACGCCACCTATTATTATCATATTAAATGTTCGCATCGGTCAAATATTACCAAAGATTACTATTACCTACCAGAGCATAGCCACATGCTTTGTGCCCTGTTTTGTTAGCTGTGTCGTGCTGTGAGTAGTGAATAAGAGTGACTTATTTAAATACAAGTATATTGTGTGATATAAGGAGAAACAATCATAAAGTGTCTATTAGCACATCCTTTTTAAAAATGAGCTTAGAAGAAAACACCGAAAATAAGCGACTTGGAAGTTCCACGCCAAATATAAAAATCACATAGGTAGTCAAAACAAAAACAAGCTATTTGAACAGGAACTTTAACAACAATGTATATGAGAAATATAATTTGATGTGTGGTTATAATATTAAAAATAGCCTATTTTGCTTTCCTTGCGTTCTCTTTGGCGGTGAAGATCCTTGAACAAAACATGGCGCGAATGCTTTGCAGCATCTTCATGATCGCGCTACAAACACGTAACTTAAAAACTGCACATGAAAAAAACAGTTTTGCTATGCTTGGCAACGTAAATATAGCAAAGCAGATGGACAGTGCATATCGGAGAACAATTGAAGAACACACCCAGAAAGTGGCTCAAAATAGGTATGTTTTAAACATTATTGTTAACTGCATTAGGTGTTGTGGAGCCTTTGAGTTAGCTCTACGAGGGCACGATGATTCAGCTACGTCAAGCAATCCTGGTATTTTTCGAGGACTGATAAACTTCGTGCAGAGCTAGACTGTGTTCTGAAAAACCTATCTGGAGAATGCTGCAGTGTTTAAGGGGACCTCCAAGACAATCCAGAAAGAAATCTTGCAAAGTACACTTGAAGTCTGCCATGAAGAGATATCAAGTCCATTTTTAGCTGCATAGATAGAAGAGTGTTATGCTCTAGAGGTTTCTGAAATACGCATGTTGTGTTATACGCTGTGAATTACCGTTAATTTGTGTATACAACAGTCTATACTGGCAGAATTAAACAACCGTTTGTTACTTTAAAAAACTAAAATTGCATGGATAAATTTGTGAACCACCGACTTTCAGAGCCACCAGCCGCGCCTGATACTAACACACGTTTCAAGTGATGTAACATTACTCTTGCTCACATAATGTATTGTCGCGGTAACAGGTATAAAAGTTTCGGCTATTGTTTCACGGTAATAAAGGGCTTGCATAAGCAGTTAACAATAGCGCGACTAGTGTAAACAAATAGCCGGCAACAAAGATAGCTGAGATAAAAGACTTACCGAAACCAACAAACTGCGATAAATGGAACTTTCTGGTAACATCTGGATTATTTCGGGTTCTTTATTGTTCTGGAAATCTCTCGAATTACGAATGAGGTATTTAAGTGACGAGTTCAAACAGTAGTTGTTGTGTAACACGGGTGTTGAGAGCTGTTCAGAACGTTGTAGACTGTATGTGACGTAATGTTGAGTGAGAATTGAACAGTGTATTCCTACGCACATGAAGAACGATTTTTATTTTCTGAAAATTGGACTTTTAATTCTACAAACCCACAAAGTTACGGTATTTTGATACAATAAATTTTATCGACAATTAAAAACAAAAGATTTAAGTCAGGCTGTCACTACTTGCTGGAGTGCCTCATCGCTTGCAAATCTGCGTTCCACCCAAAAATGCTTTCAGTTTTGCGAATAACTTGGTGCCAAGTCGGGACTGTCAAGTTGCGACCTAAATTTCCCATTTTAGTCGAAGTTCCTGCTTTGTTCGTGCTGATGCATGCGGCCGAGCATTATCGTGGTGAAAGAACGTTTTTGTCGAGTCATATCTGAAATAATTTATATAGATTAATATTGGTTTGCATTTTTAAAATACTTATACTTTTCTTACAGGAAAATCACTGTTCACTTTTTCTTTGCCTTTCTTCTCTCTCTCTCTCTCTCTCTCTCTCTCTCTCTCTCTCTCTCTCTCTCTCTCTCTCTCTCTCTCTCTCTCTCTCTTCTCTCTCTCCCTCACTCCATCTCCCTCTTTCTCTCAAACAAATTTACAAGGTATCAGAGCAACCTGCTTTTAAAAGATTTGACTGTCTCTTAAAGTCTACCCATTTCCCTAATCCTCTTGTACCCACAAGAAAATATGCAATAAGACAAATTTTGCAAATTTTATTTTGATTCTTGAATTGAAGAATAGAAGTTTTAACAATAAAATGTTCAACAATGGATAGAAAAACTATTATGGTGTAACATATAAGTTTTTTTTTTTTTTCATTTATGAATATTTCATTATATTTGAATATTTAGGTTTTATATCTACCTACGGAAAACTAGGTTGTTTCTATGTGTTTTTGATCGCTGCACGTTATCATGATAATGGTTTATAACCCAGATTTATTAGTTCTTAGATGTGCTTCAAGCCCCTGTCGTCGTCGGTATAGTGTCGAGATACTTAATTGGTATCGAGCCATATGGTTCCTCAGTAATGTTGAGGCACACTCAGGTTGGTTCGACTTTTTGGCTTTTGTGGTTTTCCGGTCACTAGGCTAATGTTAAAATAGTTTCTCATCTATCACGAATTCCTTTCCGTCATTTCCCTTTCATTTCACTTCTTTCTCAGATTTCAAATGTGTTTATAGATTTCATTGCGTACGGCAGTGCTGGAGAGAAGGTGCAGATGGAAAGGGTATTCCCAATAGTTTGCTGCTTGCTCAACATGTCATACATCGATCTCTCTAAGCAACTCCAGGAGCGGGACGGTTCTTCCGAGCCTGTAATGAACTTCCACGCGACTCTGTGATTGCCTGCGGCCTGTAGCCTCCTGTAATTCCTTCATTTTACCCACTCCTTGTGGGCATTGCTAGCCACAACGCACTTTATAAGCAAATTTTGGTTTCTTGTTATGTTGTTCACAGAGAGACAGACACACGCATACCTTCACACATACACATCCACGTCTATTTGTAAAATTCTTGTTTTTATCCAAATGACTCCATTGCCGATGAAATATCGATAAGGAATGTTTTAATGATGTGCAATACTTTCTGAGCCTACTTTTTACATGATACAGAAAGTAAAACTAATTACAATAAATGAGTGGAAAGATGAGTGGGAAGATCTACCTATATTTTCTAATTGGATAATAAATTTGTGCATTGCATGGATACAAAGGTTGGGTGACTGAATCACTTTGTAAACTGATTTTAATACATGGCTATTAGTAAGTAGCTTTACGGGCAGTCAGGACAGCCTATCTTGCCGATGTTAAAATAAGACTCCTGCAGCACGATTAGCTCAAGAATCTTCTTTTCTTCTTATTCTTCTTCACCTTATCCCTAGTAGTACAGCTTATTGCAGTGTTAGGAGATTCTTGTTCCTCTATCCCTTTATGGCGGACCTAAGGAAGCAAAGCTCTGGATCGTGATAGAGAATCAGGATGGGTGATCAGCCAGATACCTGGTGTGAGGGTGAAGGAAGTGGATGATTGTGTAAGGGCGAGATGAGTAATAGGAAAGATGATGATGGAGCAATTGGTAGAATGCTGGCGGGGGAAACGGAGGACCCGGAGAAAGCCCTCCCTAGCCCATGTTGTCCACCTCAAATCTCACTTTGCGGTCGCCTGGAAACGAACCTGGGCCGCCTTGGTGAGAATCTGGTTAGACTGCCATGGCGCAGCCACTCTAGAATCAATGCAAAAATACTTTTGAAATGTTTACTTGTTCTACGACATTTTTAGAATTAATTAAATATAAGAACTCTTATTTTGGAGTAACATCAGTCAATATGATTTTTTAAAAATATATGTCTTGAATTCGCTTTAGAAGTATTCTATATTTGGAAATATAGAGTCAGAATTAAAAATTCAATGCCATAGCCGAGATTTTAACCATGGATCTCTCGGTTCCGGTTACTCTTAACCATTGAGCTGCCATGGCAACATGCAGCAATACATTAAATTCTCCAACTGACTGTGCTTTTTCTGGTAAACCACTAAAAGTTCTCATAAACACAGACAACTACCTTAATGGAGTCTTAAAACGTGTTAGTCCAACCGTTATTATTTAATGGAAATTAATTGCTCTTTCGTATTTTTCCAGCACACACGATTGGCGTTCTAGTAGTTAACCGGAAAAAATGCGAATCGGTTGGAGAATTTGTTGCCGTGCTGGTATGTTGATAGTACTCGATGGTTAAGAGCAACCGGTCGGAGACCGAGAGATCGGTGGTTCAATTCCCGGCTATGACATTGAATTTTTCAGTCTGACTCAAACTTTCGAAATTTTGGCCTACATACGGTTGCTGAAAGAACAATGAGTTCAATATTTAAAAAGAAATCAAATTGTCAATTAATTTAATGCAGATAACTTTAAATCAACACCTTTTAACATCAAAAAGAAAGCTAAGACTTTTAACTACAGTAGTTTTTGACATTAGCGCAGTCAAAGTTTAAAAAAATCTGAAGTGTACACTCAGATGTTTTTCGTTTATGTCCTCCAACATTAAGGCATATCGACAATGAATGAAATGGCTGAAATGATGTTCAAATGAGTCTAGGATCCATAGAACTTAGAGTTAGCAGACATTCATCTTTCAGGATAAGGGAAAACCCCAGGAAAACCTTATCCAGATGACTCACACTGATCGAGATTCGAACTGAGACCTCTGAAATGTGAGACAGACACGCTACTATTTACGTTATCTGTGCGGGCACATAACTTACGCAAAAGTTCTGTTTAATTCACTTTAATTAGAACAAATATTTTTAGAAATGTTTTATTACATATTTTGTTGTAATTGCAATAGGAATAAGAAAATTAGAAATAAGGTTTAAGCTAGTCAAGTCTTCTAAGAGCTGATCCCATGTGATGGCTTTGATATCCAATTACTTTTGCATGGCAAAAAAAAAAAAAGTCCAAAAAAACACCCAAGCGACATCTTATTTGAGAAAATTACAAGTATTTGAATAATGGAACGAAAAACAAGGAATATTTCGAAAGGGGTTATAAAAAATTGTGTTTGTCATAAATTGTGAGCTCTAAACGAGATCTACAGCTTTTGTTTAGTAAGTTACAAATGTTATTCAAAATGAATTCAAAGGCTATTCCCAGAAAATCAGGATATGCATTTAATTACTTGTGTTGCTGTAATTACAATAGTTAGCCTTTTTTGAGGAAATTGGTATGTTCTTACTTTTTTACATTAAGAAATTAATAATAAAATATGTCTGCATACGTTTACTTCGATTAATATGAATGAAATAGAAGAATATGTGTTTTAAGAATAGTTTGTATAAAATTGAGTACAGAAAGTTATGTGATTTTTTATTTAAGGATACCTATATGTGAAAATTGGTCAAAAAGTGCAGAAAATGACTTTTTTTTTTGCCTAATTAAATAACTAATCCGTGTACTTCAATTTCCTATTATTTTTAATGCCATGCAAACCTTTAAAATTTGTGGCATATGACTATTTAAATAGGTACAGTGCTTTATATCGCCTATTTTGGTGATTTTCTCGTGTTTTTAATTTTCAGCGCTTTTCAGAATATAAATTGCTCCACACGATGCAGCTTTCAAACTTGAAGCTTGAACATTTTTGGGCTTGGATAAAAAGTTCCAAAAGAAATTGATGAGATGATCTTTTATAATGTCGCCAGTGTTGTGCAATTAAATAACAAAGCACATATTTCACAAGTAAATATTAAAAATTAATAAAAGGAGAATTGAATAATGTTTGAACCTAAACCAAGGGTCAGATTATAATTTCATCTCATAAATTTACTAATAATGTATTTATGAGTATAACCACGAAGTATTATTCTTCTAAAACTAAAACTCCATCATGTGGAACAGTTTAATCAAATGACAATAAAACACCATAATATATTAATATCAGAACTATTTTGGACAAAGGTCTGAAAATTGGTCTGTGAACTATTGTTAATACTAAAATAATTTTGTTAAAGTTTAAAGTCAATCCAAGCAAAATTATAGATTTTAGGATTCCTTAAGCGATTTCGACAACTTCTGTTTCGACAAAATGTGCCAAATGACCAGGCAACTAAAATAAATCAATTATTTAAAGCCTATTAAGTGGCTTAAAAATCGAAGAGATGTTAAATTTTTATCCACCACAAAAGGTCAATTATATTAAGAACAAAAGGGTTTGTCATGAATCGCCCCGAAAGTTTATGTTTTTCTTTTGGCCTTGCACATTCTCACAACAATCTCTGCATGACGTATTGTTTGCAAGAGTGTGAATTTGCTGTAATTCTTTCGGAATATTCCCAAGAGCCAGGGTTAGCATCTTTTTTTCCTTCCTTAATCCATTGTGTTTCTATCACCCCTAGGGGAAAGTGGCTGAGAGGTTCCGCAGATGGGAAAGGCGGAGGTAGCCTTTTCCCAACTCGATTCAGGGGGGCTGGACAGGAAGAGTTGGGTAGCATCCTCATCTCAGCGCAACCCTCCCTTGCTTCTCAACCCCTACCTGACCTATTTCCATGCTCTCTGCAACAGGCAATCAACTGCTTTAATAAAGAGATTTGCAGAGACTGAAGCATGCCTTCATCCTGAACATTAAAATGTTTTGGATTTCAGCTTAGATTCTTAAGTGTTAATCTATTCTGTATCTATTCCTTGAGATTTATTGTAATGTGGGTTTGTTTACACTTCTTGAGAACATTGCAGATGCTTCCAAAATAAGGACATAGCAATATGTGTATCAAACAAAGAATTATTTTAAAGTAACCTATAAATTTACCTTTTCAACATCAGAAATACGTATTTACAGGTTACCTGAATAAAACATACTCACAAAATGACCTATCAGAATGTGTGCTTTGTCCGTCTCTCTACATGTAAGCGGTATACGTCAAAAATGAAGTGTATGAGTATCAAAATTCTTGTTTAAATTAGATATCGTCCAACTACACTGCTCAAAAAGTTTAAGGAAAATGCTCTTTTCTCTAGAGATAGTAGTGATTTTGGTAATGGTGTTGGCTCAGTGTTAGTGTTAGCAATTGTAGTGGTAATAACATCGGTACAATAGTAATACTAATAGTAGTAGCTGTAGTAGTGTTGCTCTAGTCGTAATAGTGGTGACAGTAATGGTAGTAACAATAGAATATTGGACTAGTTTAGACAATAGTGGCAATAGCGGTAGTAACAGTGGTAGTACTGTTCGTCTACTGATGATAGGTGATAGACTTAATAATGGTACTAGTGATCGTGGTTATAGTACCAGTAGTAGATTTGGTCTACCAATGCAGTAGCGGTACCGTGCGGCATGGCTCAGGCGGTTTCGTCTGTGGCCTGCATTCGGTAGGCTCGTGTTCGATTTCCGTAGCCGAACTACCAGACCCATGGGTTTTCTCGGGGGCTTTTCCGAGATGCCAGGCGAATGCTGGGTGGGTTAATTTTCTATCCCTCCTTACACCTCTATTATCATTTCGCATGGTCTCTCATTTGGTGTTTTGTGTGTGTGTGTGTGTGTGTGTGTGTGTGTGTGTGTGTGTGTGTGTGTGTGTGTGTGTGTGTGTGTGTGTCTGTAATTTACGTCCTCCATAGTTAAGTCATATCGGACGTTGAATGAAATGGAAGAAATGATGCTCAAATGATTCCGGGGTCCATGGAGCTTGGAGTTACCTGACATTCGTCTATCAGGATAAGGGAAGACCTCGGACAAAACCTTATCCAGGTAACTCACCTTAACCCAGATTCGAACTCGGGACCTCTTGAACGTGAGGCAGACACGCTACCATCTACACTACCGAGGCGGGCATTTGGTGGTCTCGTTCAGGGTAGAAGTATCGGCGAGTGTCTCGGCGGAGCATGGCAGGATGATATGCGCTGAGTAAAATACTTCCTTCTCCGATAAGACGATCTCCGGACCCGGTCTGGTGGGGCCGTTCTAGACCGCAGTCGTGTGAGCTGCCGGCACTGCTGATCTGCCGGGGGATTTTCTACCTGCCCTCTGCACTTTTTTGTAATTTTCGTCCTCCAACATTAAGTCATATTGGACGATGAATGAAATGGGTGAAATGATGCTCAAATTAAACCAGGGTCCATAGAGCTTAGAGTTACCCGACAATCGCCTTTCAGGATAAGACCTCGAACAAATCTTATCCAGATAGTCGCCACAAAAAGGTGCATGTCTCATAGCAAATGAGAACCCCCAGTGGTCTACCGGGAAACATACGAGTCAGTTGGAGAATTTAATGTCATGTCGGCATGTTGGCCATAGTAACTCAGTGGTTTAGAGCAACCGCACGGAGAGTGGGAGATCCATGGCTCAAATCCCGGCTATGGCATTGAATTTTTCAGTCTGACTCTACTCATTCAAACCTTATCCTATACACGGCTAGTGTACAGGATAAAACATAGTAGTTTAACTATGAAGCCTGGGACTTAAGTACTTACAGCATAGTAAGTCGCCACAGAAGCTGCGTGTCTCATAGCATATCCCCTAGTGGTCTATCGGGAAACATGTTAGTCAGTTGGAGAATTTAATGTCATGTCGGCATGTTGGCCATAGTAACTCAGTGGTTTAGAGCAACCGCACGGAGAGTGGGAGATCCATGGCTCAAATCCCGGCTATGGCATTGAATTTTTCAGTCTGACTCTACTCATCCAAACCTTAGCCTATACACGGCTAGTGTGAAAGAAATGATTATTTCCAACAATTTACCTAAAATAAAAACATAGTAGTTTAACTATGAAGCCTGGGACTTAAGCACTTACAGCATAGTAAGTCGCCACAAAAGGTGCGTGTCTCATAGCATATGAGAACCCCTAGTGGTCTATCGGGAAACATGTGAGTCAGTTGGAGAACTTAATGTCATGTCGGCACGTTGGCCATAGTAACTCAGTGGTTTAGAGCAACCGCACGGAGAGTGGGAGGCCCATGGTTCAAATCCCGGCTATGGCATTGTATTTTTCAGTCTGACTTTACTCATCCAAACCTTATCCTATACACGGCTAGTGTACAGGACAAAACATAATAGTTTAACTATGAAGCCTGGGGCTTAAGTACTTACAGCATAGTAAGTCGCCACAAAAGGTGCGTGTCTCATAGCATATGAGAACCCCTAGTGGTCTATCGGGAAACATATGAGTCAGTTGGAGAACTTAATATCATGTCGGCACGTTGGCCATAGTAACTCAGTGGTTTAGAGCAACCGCACGGAGAGTGGGAGAGTGGGAGTTCAAAACCCGGCTATGGAATGCATTTTTCAGTCTGGATCTACTTATTCTTATCCAGATAAATGGCCCTGGCCGATATTCGAAATCGGGACCTCTTGAACGTGAGACAGATACGCAGCATATCTACGCTACCGAGGCGGGCCAGGATGGCTGCCCTCTGTAGTAGTAGTGGTAGTGGTAGTAGTAGTAGTAGTAGTAGTAGTAGTAGTAGTAGTAGTAGTAGTAGTAGTAGTAGTAGTAGTAGTAGTAGTAGTAGTAGCAGCAGCAGCAGTAGCAGCAGCAGTAGTGATATCTAAATAGTGGCGACGGTAGAAGTTAGGATCTTACAGATGTCTGTAAACCGAGAATTTGCAATTACATACAACGTTAGGATAACTTTTGCCAATTCTAACGAAATATACTAAGATATGACACTGTTGAGAAAATAGCATAGGCCTTTGGCTATAACAGTACAACATTTGAGAATACACGTCGTTATAGTAGCACTTGTGTATTTTTTACTGCCTAGATGTAATATTAAATCCAAGCATTACTCTGCTCTCTGCCACTGATTAAATGCTTCCGTTTTCTCTTTCCATGAGTGGTAGAAATAAAGGAATCATGGCTCAATCTGATTTGCTCGGTATCTGTATTTTAAGAGAAAAATCCATTACAAGAATAACTTATTATATGGACTGTATATTACACAATTTTCTTATTGCTCACAAATATGTAATATTGGCTTTCAGACAAAAAGTTATATTAAATTCAAAGTTGCATGAAAATGGATATACGAGACAGTAAAAGTGACGGCGGATAAGCCTTGTGCTCTTATTACCTCAACGTTAGCCGTACCATATTCATAAATGGCTTAAAACAGTTTAACTGCAAATGATGGACAGGTTCAAACGCAATGCCTTTCTGTTTCCTTTTAATAAGTATTACTGGTAAAAATAATGGTGAAATCGTTAGCCACTAGTAGAGAAGCGAACAACGAGGCTTGTTAAAACGTGTTGTACTGACGATCAAAGATGTTTCTGTTTTTGTACATAAATTATTGTTTGACGATAATGGGTTATCAGAGAGCAGAGGGGGATTTGTGAATTTAAACGCAGATGAAGCACTACTACTATGCTTTTGACCTCCGGGAGGAAGATAAGAAGCTGAGGTTACCAGAGCGACCAGATCCAAGCTACGAAGCAGGTGGAGTCCTTAACGACTCCAGATATTATATCCTGAGGCCTCCAGGACACCCCAAACAGCCGTACCTCTTTCCACGTAGAGGTGTCTGTAATGCCCCTCACATACCGAAGGCTGGGCACAGTTCCTCAAAAGAAACTTTATCGACTAAAAATCCCCTCGCTGTTCACTTGTCTGATGCCTCGAAGTGAAAATATGATAAGGAAACTGACAAAAAATTGCGGATAGGATAATTCGTGACATATTATAATTCACCCAGGCACTTGCCCATCAACCAGGTAAAACTCAGAGAAAACCAAGGGAATAGAACCCAGAACCTCTCAGATGTAAGTCCGACACCTTATCGAGGAATCATCTCACTCGGTAATGAGACGTGTAGTCACAA
>CM060954.1:101580331-101590331 GCA_030765055.1 Mantis religiosa | reverse complement strand
TACTCGCTGTAAACATATAGTATGGAAAGTAATAGTGATGCACTACAATCTCTAAAAAAAGTGACTAACTTGGCATAGTGTAGGCATGTCATGATACAACACTTATCTAGCATTTTCATTTAAATTGATTTATAAACATAAATTGTATGTTATAATTTATGATGAGAATATTGCATAAAATTGTATGCAACTCTTGTCAATCGTCACACTCGTGTCGTAATCCTACTTGTACATTAGCTGCTTACATTTCTACGAGTGGCCGTTCTACTGTTCAGAAAAACACTTTTTGCTACAGCATTTCAATCAATGTTTCTTGTAGAATCATCCCCTACCTAAGCTATGGACATCTACATTTAACCTTCCATCGAAGAGTTATCTCTTTGTTTATCGAAAGCCATCTCCGCTTTAAAACGGCGACGTAGAAAAGTAGTTGCGATGGTATTGCCATTTTTTCAAGGGGCACTGCAATGAGGGCGTTGCACGTGTTTGGAAGTTAGTCTCCGTGTAATTTTGGCTTAAGGCTATAAAATACATTCTCGTAAACGTACATCATTGATTTCGATGAGATATCCCTCTGAGATGCCATACTTTATATAAATACTGTCTTCAATGCATAACATCTGTTTGACTCTTAGAGTTCCAACCTGGTAAAGTCTGTCTAACCAACACGTGTGCAGTTCGGACTCAAAGGAAACTGACCCCACCGCCCACTAATGACCGTCATAAATCTATCTCCACACTTCAGAAATGGAACACTGTCGTTGAGGACCAATAGCAAACCTGATTTTCTTGAAATGACCGTCGCATGTGTACTCCACGTGGAGTCTCAGTTGCCAAAGTTCCAACTTCCAGTTGATCTGTTTCATTACGTGCAGAAATTCGTTGTGTGTCACAATGTGGAGACCGTGGGAGGGAAATGCAGTGGTAAATGCAAATGAAGTAGTATATAACTTTCACTCAAGTGAAAATAATCAAAGTGATGACAATAGTGTGAATAAATTGGAAGGTGTTGCTGAGCCGAGTTATGTTACTGGAAAAGCCTCAAAAAACAAAGTTATAACGGGAACTGTTTCTAAGCAAATTCAAGCGCTTGTTTTGAACACATAAATATGTGCTGAAAAATACTCTTGGTAAGGGGTCGTGCAATGAGCCTGATGATAAATTCTGGGTATTCACAGAAATACAGTAAGAAATATTGTGACGAACGGAATACCAAAGACGCCGATCAAGTGTGAAAACAAAAGGAAACGTTTCTCTAAAGTAGATAATTTCATATGTGATTTAATTCGTCGAGAAATTTATAGATTCCATGCAAAAGGGAGAGCGCCCACCTTAGACGAATTGGTTGCACATTTACCCGTGACGTATCGAGAAAGCTGGCAACCTTGCAGAAAGATCTGGGAGAAGGAGGGCCGGGGTTGTAAAACGATTATAAGGTTTCGTCAAAGGAGTCGGTCGACGTGCACACGAGGTAACTAAACAGACTTTAAAGAGAGATAGAGCGTGGTAGCGCTGGTTCCCTCTACGAGAACTCGCTTCGATCTCAGCTGTAGGACTGGGGCTTTTAATCGGGATTTTTCGAGTGTTCGCTTAACCAGATTCCTGGTAAATAGCACAAAAGACCTTCAGGTCGATGAGCGAGGGCCATTGAGCACTCCCCTGTCACTACATATATTACTACTAGACTAAAAGAAATGCATAAAAAATTGGACACGTTTTTAATTACTCGCAATAAGCGGCGAAAGTGATGTATTCCACCCAAAAAGTTCGATACCAAATGTTGTCCTAAATGCATTTTTGAGGTCCTGAATCCAAAAATACATTTTTAGAAAAAGTTCTGCATGTGAGTGTACTGGACTGGACTACGCTACGGAGAGGATTCGGCACGGAGGTTCAAACTTGGTCTATTGTACTTAAGCCCCCGGTGGGCCACCCCCGGAAGGAAGGATGAAGTGAGAGGAGACAGAGACGGCCGTCCCAAGGAGCCACGAAAGTGCAGAGGGCAGGATGACTACACTTTACCAGTTAGAAACTCCGGCATCTCACCCTACTGTGGTTCGGAAACGGCCCCACCAGACCGGATATGGAGACCGGAGATCGTTCTACCCGAAGAGGAAGTTTCTACCAATAGCATATCATCCTGCCATGCAGCGCCAAGACTCCCACCGACGCTTCTACCCTGAAAGAGACCACCAGATGAGAGATGATGTGAAATGCTAATGGAGATGAAATGGAGGGACAGGAAATTCGGGGAATGTAATTAACCCACCCAGCATTCGCCTGGCGACTCGGGAAAACCCCCGAAAAAACCCTCATGGGCCAGGTATCAAACCCGGACCTCCCGAATACGGGCCACAGACGAAACCGTCTGATCCATCCCGCTCGGTGCATGTGATTGACTATGTATACACATAACTCAAAAATATATCCGATGAATATCACACTTGGTATTCCAAAAATAAGAAGCAAACTAATCCTTTCATGGAAAAGATTTCAATGTCTTTTGCCCCTCAAAATGGCTGTAACGATGGATAAAAATTTATTGTGTTTAAGATATTTGCATTGCAAATAAAATTTAAATTTTAAATTTAATAGGAAAAGCTTATGATTTCAATTTATTTGGAATACATTTTGCAAAATTTTGTTTAGTTGATAAACCTTAAGAGCCAGATAACATAATTCACAAAAATAAGCAGAATGCTTTAAAACAAATTATATACTATATAATAAATAATTGTATAATATAATTTACTGCTGTACTTCAATTGCCTGTAGTTACGCTTCATCTAACATTAGGGGGAAACATTCTCATGGAATTGGGGTAGGGGTGCACGGACAAAAAATATTCTAGGACGATGCTACCCTAAGGATTTGTAAATAAACTATAGCTAATTAATTGTATTTCTAGAGTGGTGAAACTAGTAGCTTTGCTGTGTTATCCTTGTTTCCTTTTTCGTTTCTGCTTTTCTTTCTTTGTTCCTTCCTATGTTAATTTTATTTCGTTTGTTTTTTACTTCATAGCCCATATGGTTGTGTTCCAGAATTAAATTGAAATCTATTTTAGTGCTCTGCTGTTATAGTATAAATGAACAACCGGTTTTATAGATACCTATAATACTCGGCAAACATACATGACAAAGCAAACATTTATACAGTAATAATGATGAAATTATACCTACTTACCGGTTTGATATTCACTGTGCAAGACATACGTAAACTTGTCCTTACTCATAACAAGGCATAGGAATTTCCAAGCATTAAAAGAAAGACAATAAGTTGACGTGTGTTTGGACTTAAGACAAGGTAATGAAATACACCTACCCCTTATATAGTCCGTTGGTTTTTTACCTACCGTCTTTCTGCAGATAATAGTTTGAGAATAGTTAACTTGAAGCCAAATGCTTAAGAATTCTAAGCCTGTCCATAATCAATTCGTTATAGCATTCGAATAGCAAGTGAACCTTCCTCCACGTTACATCAAAGGCGATTGAAGAGTTTGCCCAGGTATACAAGGCACGTGTTTTAAGTCAGTACCGTTTTGCGATTCCGCCGCCGCAGCGCTACGGACGGCGTTCCGCGCATGCGCGCTTGTTACCTACATCTCTTGTCTACGCACTGACGCCATTACAGTCTGATTCTTCATTGTATACGTTGGTTACTGAGTGTTTAAGATGCCTCCGACAATCGTGAGTCCCGCCGATTGTGAAGTACGGGCTGTTATACGATTTCTTAGTGCTTAAGGCGTAAAACCAATCGATATTCATCGTGAGATCTGTGAAGTTTATGGACAAAACATTATGGTAAGGAAATGGGCGAGAGCATTTAAAAATGGCCGCACAAATGTGCCTGATGAAGAACGGAGTAGGCGTCCTTCGGTCGTTACTGAAGATTTGGTGCAGAAAGTGGACGAAAAGGTGAGAGAAAACAGACGCTTTACAATTTCATCATTGTGCGACTATTTTCCTCAATATTCTTGTAGTGTTTTGTATCGCATTGTGACCGAGAACTTGAAGTACCGGAAACTGTGTTCACGTTGGGTTCTGAAAATGACGAATTTGCACAAAACCCAACGTTTACGCAGTGCATTGACTTTCCTTGTGCGGTACCACAATGAAGGTGAACATATTTTAGACCAAATTGTTACTGGTGACGAAACATGGGTGGCCTACGTCACACCAGAATCGAAACAACAATTCATGGAATGGCGACATTCATCATCACCCACAAAAGTGAAGTTTAAGCAAAAAATTTCTGCCCGGAAAATCATGTGCAGTTTTTTGGGACAGAAAAGGAGTATTGCTAGTGGAGTTTATGCTTCGTAATGAGACAATCAATGCAGCGTCTTATTGTGAGACACTGAACAATCTGCGCCGTGCAATCCAGAACAAAAGACGTGGCAAGTTGAGTAAGGGTATCGTTTTGCTGCATGACAATGCCCGTCCACATGTGGCTAATCGGACCAAAGATCTCATCAAATCTTTTCAATGGGAAACTCTAGATCATCCTCCATACAGCCCTGATCTGGCGCCCAGCGACTACCATTTGTTCTTGCACTTGAAGAAACATCTGGGCGGTCAGCGTCTTCAAGACGATAACGAAGTCAAAACAGTTGTGATACAGTGGTTAACACGTCAGGCGGCAGAATTTTATGAGGAGGGTATTCAAAAACTGGTGCCACGTTATGACAAGTGCCTCAATATTCACGGAAATTATGTAGAAAAGTAGATTAAAGTACAGGCTTTCATGTAAAAATAAAATTATTTTGATATCTATGCACGTCTTTTTTAAATTCCAAAATGGCACTGACTTGAAAAAACATGCCTCATATATCAAATTAAGATATACGAACTTCAGCTACACCTTTCCAGCCATAGATACATGAGAGTGTAATACAGCTGTTGTTTCTTATGACCTCATATAAGAAGAATCGCGCTCGTTCAAACGTTCATACAAGGATATCAACATTAGTGACGGCCAGTGACTAAAAATCTTGGAGATTACATGCAAGGGTTCACTGATAATGAATTTTCGTTATTGATAATAAGTAAAAAAATACAATTGTACTAAATAATTTTCGAACTAAAAGTCAGTTTTAATTTAAAAATATAAACTCGCTTATTTGGTGAGAAAATTATATAGATATATGTTATGCGCAATATTATATACACAGTTTTTTGATGGGGTACCGCCTTGGTTTTAGTGCATAAACATTTGAAGACATGGTCACCAATGCTATGATCGACATACCAATGATAAATATTTTATTTTATTTTAACTCCAACAAAAGGAGGTGACCGTGATCTTAAAACAGACAAATACTGTGGAATTCAGGCAAATTTTGCATATAGTATCACCCAATTATCGGAAAGCACGACCAACGGCAGCTGAGTAGGGGACCAGAGGCATTCGGGCTACGCCCACCCATTTATCTCAGTCACTAACTGAGGGGATGATTAGGGAAGTGTCACTGGTCGCTGGCCGCCTCTTTCCCCTTCCCCTGCCGTCTGGAACCTTCGCGGTGAATCACTGAAACTAGAGACTTCGAGAAACAGCGATATCCCTATAAAGGGGGCTGCAGTGAGTGAGTTCAGTCAGTGAGTTCAGTCAGGCGTTGGCGGATGTCCGTAAATCCGGACAAAAGCCACGCCATTCTTTTTACGAGGCGCCACACCCCCGCTGACCGACCAAACTTCCACTTCAGGGGCCGAAGGATAGAGTGGACTAATTCCGTCAAGTACCTGGGCGTTCAACTTGATAGAGGCCTAACTTTCCGCGGACACATCAGGGAACTATCGGCACGGGTGCAGGGGGCTATTGCCTCTCTGTACCCAATGCTGGGTTCTCGCTCGATGCCAGTCCGCTTAAAGCTACACCTCTTTCGAGCGCTGATAATCCCACTCATGTTGTACGCCTGTGAAATCTGGGGCATGGCTGCCGATAGCTGGATAGCATACCTTCAGCGTGCACAGAATAGAGGACTCCGATCCATCTATTCAGTGGGCCGTTCTTTTCCCGTGAGGTTACTTCACGAAGCTTCCCTTCTCCCATACGTGGAGGACGAAATTAGACGCCGGGCAACAAAATTTTACGATAAAATTCCAGCTCATAGAAGCGCCCTGGTTCGGTCTCTAGGAGACTACGACGCTGCGAGCCGCCGATTCAGGCTTTACCGGGTACCCCGTATGGCTTGCGGGCATCCGAGGTAACAAAGGAGTTAATCCTTACAGCAGCATAAGCTAAATTACAAATCTCCAAAAGAGCTGTTTGGCTACTAAATTTACCCCATTTTAGAAAAATAAAACACCAGGGTGTAAACAAAAAAGCGGTTTGGCATCCTGTACAAAATTAAAGGGGAGCAAAAAGCTACCTCAACAAAATTTTCTTCAACAAAAATATCACACCATCCTACAAACATCAAAATTAACAACCTGCGGTCAGACCCAAAACCTGGGTGGGTACGCAGCAAAAACCTTCTGGCTGTTAACAGCCTGTCAGTACACGACTTGGACTTGGACTTGGAGTTCAGTCAGTTCTTGGCGAGCAGCTGTGAGGAGCGCCCAGTGAGGGGACGGACTGCGTACGTGCGTCGGAGGAGTGTACGTAATTGCGAGTGCAAGTGGAACTGTAACGGACGAACTGGTGAATTGTAATTGTGTGCATTACGTAATTCTGTGTAATCGGCAAGTATTCCGATTATAATTCGGTGGAAATAAAGAACATTTTTGAGTGGTGCAATCGGACTTTTAATTGCACGAACCCACAAAGTCACAATATTTTAGCAATTAAAGAAGAAACTTCAGAATTTAATTTAAAATCTAAACAATATAGGGAGTTAAAAGTTTCCATAAATATGAACTCTTAGTTCGAACTTGGAAGATTTGGTAATTTCATTTACAATCAGAAATACTTTTACAAACTTCGGGTGTGGGCTTCTTACGGCACTTCATCTGAGCGTATATCTCATAATCCTTGGTTTTCTTGTTAAGAGCTGTTAAACTCATAAGAGCTTGGATTTATATACACTATAAAATATTATTATATGCATGCATCTGTGCACTAAAAATCTGGTAAATATGCTCTAAAAACGTCATAATATACATTTAAAATAAAGTACATTATTTCAACTTTCTCACATTTATCAGTCTTGTAGTAAACAAATAGTAAATTCTTAAACACAGGCACTAATTAATTAATATTTATTTGTCTTCCTTACAGTCTATTTTAGCATTAGTCATGTTTATTGCAATAAACAAATATTTTTCACCGTTTTCTGGAAGAAACGATTTTTTTTTGTCACTTAAAATGTAAAGTGAAAGATCTCTCCGCTTCAGAGACACAGGACAGTATCAAAAACAGGCTATGTCACT
Organism: Mantis religiosa; assembly: GCA_030765055.1. NCBI lineage: Eukaryota > Metazoa > Arthropoda > Insecta > Mantodea > Mantidae > Mantis > Mantis religiosa. The sequence goes on along the minus strand of CM060954.1, from coordinate 101,582,964 downwards.
TAAAGAATAACCATTAAATTCTTTTTAAGATTCTTCTTGTAGCAGCTTATTTACATCCCGAATAAAGATTAAACCTGGAATTTAATTCTGGAAAATTTGCTTGAATATCCACTGCCAACCTGTGGAGAACATGTAATAAACAAGTCATATGAACTGCCTTACAATGAAATAGTACAAAACTTAACAGCCTTAAGCATTTATGCTGGTATATTTGTAACATCACCGAGTTTTTCCTCATTTTCTTTAGCAGGATACAAAATACGTAATGCATCACAAACAATCCTGGCAATCGCCGAATTGTTTCTTACTTCCAGTAAGAATCTGGAGACAGTGAGATGGTGCGAAGAACGGCCTTAAAGGCCGGAGGATTCAAATATCCCGATGTTTTGCCAATGTCTGCGGTTGGCCTCTTCAAAGCTGGTCCGAGCTACCTGCTAGTCCAGCCTACAAATCCGGAAGATAACTCTGTTCTTCAAGACGCTGGTCATGAAAGCCTCAACAAATATATGAGAGTGTGTTCCTGGCTTAGATTTAGTCATTTTTCCCACGACGACGTTGGCAATAAATCTCCCATGCGAGTAGGTTGTTTCATCCACAGCTTACCATAAGTTTGAGTCACTGATATCGTCTCTTCTTTCATGTGTTAAAACGCAGCGTTTACATTTGACGCTAATCGGCCTCACAGGGAGCATGTGGTCAGCATCACGCATCCCCAACCGGAAAGTTCGCTTTCTAAACCAGGATCCACTACACTCAATTTCTTTATGATGCGGAGTGGGTACCGGTCCTATACCAGGGATTTAAAATCTGCAATCCAAGAATGGGATGAAGCACGGGTGCATTCCGTGGCAGTGAACTAAAGCACAGCGCCCTAGCCCACTAATCCATGGCTGTATTACCTGAAGAGAATTATTTTTATTGAAAATTAGTCGATGAGAGCCGTAATTTTTTATAGGGAACAAGTGTAAAAAGGGTTATCATAAGCAAATTGTAAATCAAACTCCGTGGCACTACAGACCATACATAATTTTGCTTCCATTTGAAAATATTTTTGTTTAATACATTCAAAAGTTTTAAATAATTAACAAGTTTTTATAAAGCTCAACATATGGGGATGGGGTCAGGGTAGTTAATAAAAGAAACTAATTTCATTAAAATAACTCTTCATAAAGTTTGCAAAGGCAGTTTTTCCTTGTTGTTGATTCATCAGGAACATTTCGTCAGTAATATTTTTCCAATATTTTCCAATAGCGTATTCAAAGGGATCCTGGCTGAAACCAATGCTCTGCGAAATATCTTTCAAAAAGTTACCATTGCCATCATTGGTTAAAGCTGAATTAAATGCTGTTGGTAAGAATGTTTGGTTCTTGGTGTCTAGCATTTCTATGAGCAACTGTTCGTAGATATTGCGTAACCTATGTAAGGTACGTATAACTATGATATAAAAGTAATGTGGGTTCATCTTATTTAAATAAATTCGACAATCACTGACAAAAAAATTTCACTGGTTTTTAAATTATTCTGAAAATACAAAACTAAAACTCAGTGCTGTATAACACATTTTGCTCAGTACTATATTTCCGTCGTTAAGAGTATTGTTTCCATCAATCCACTGTAGAAGTAAAAAAAAAAAAAAAAAAAAAAAAAAAAAAAAAAAAAAAAAAAACTACACTGCTTTTCTCGTTCACCATTGTAATATTCAGTTTCTTTCTGTTCATACTTCAGAAATTACGATTAGCAAACGTTAGTAAAAGTTTAAAAGTCAAGTGAAAATTGATACTTTTTAATTCTAGATGTTATCGCTGCAACAGATGGCTTCATTTGCAATAGTAGTACAAACGATATCAAATTCTATAATGCATTGCCGTATCAAACATTAAGGGTTTGCCGCTTGATTGCTGCCGAGCGACATATTTTTATATTAGGAACTGCTCATTGTTGATAACTACGTTCTCATTTTCCTCGATCTTTTATGGATTCAGGAACATGATGGCTAACAGCCTACACAGAGCAATAAAAGAGATATTTTCTCGTATGCTTCTTTTCTTAAAGTATCGGAATGTACGAAACATTGCTGTAAAATATATGCATAGATATGCACAAATTAGTTAAATATGCACTAACCCCTTAAATATGCATTTATATGCACCATAAAACTTCCGTAATAAACTCCTTACTTGTGGAATAAATTTAGTACTTGCATGCATACGCTTAACTATCAAGGAATATGATTAGCATTTCATATGGAGAGGATTATATATTCACATTCATATTTATTGCAACTTAATACAGTGTTTGAATACAATTAAGCCACAATTAATACATACTCTCACTTAAAAATAAACGATTAGAAATAAAATAATGAAGAGATGAAATTAAATGTGTTTTAAAACGTATTTAAATTATTACAGGTTCTAATTGAAACAGGAAGTACATTATAGAATTCTATTCCTGCATAACTAGGCATCTTTTCATAAGTGCATTCTGTGTCCTGGAATAGCGAGATTAGTTTTGCCTCTTGTATCATAGTTATGGATATCTGAGATTGTTTTCATTGGAAGCTTATGATTAACCAAGTGAAGAATAGATCTATAAATAAATAAGCTCGGGAGTATGAGTATCTTTGTTTGCCG